>JAECUM010024908.1:0-17828 GCA_016617855.1 Megalonaias nervosa | reverse complement strand
TGAGTTCTACCAAAATGATCCTCGTGGGTCGATGGTTCTTTCCTGGGTTTTCCAGGGGTCATCCTCCACCATTAATACTGGCCGCCATGTATAGCCTATCTTGTGCTGAAAAATGGCGTTAAACCTTATAACAACAACAACAACCAAAATGATCGATGCCATCTCTGTACAAGGTTTCCATGTCTTTATAATATATACATCCAAATACGGCTGTGCGAGGTTTCCATGCGTTTATAATATACAACCAAACAGTACGAGTTTTCCGGGCCTTTATAATATACACCTAAATATGGCAGTACGAGTTTTCCAGGCTTTTATAATATACACCCAAACACGGCAGTACAAGTTTTCCAGACCTTTATCATATACACCCAAACACGGCAGTACGAGTTTTCCAGGCCTTTATAATATACACCCAAACACGGCAGTACGAGTTTTCGAGACCTTTATAATATACACCCAAACATGGCAGTACGAGTTTTCCAGGCCTTTATCATATACACCCAACATGGTTGAAAGGCTACTTGCCTAAAAATGGATTTTTTTTCTTCTGTAATTTATATAATTTTAAAAGGATAATATTCCGAACTCAGAATAACACCGTGGATCTAATGTTCTATGTAAAACGCCAGTGTACATATAAATAAATAAATAAACAGGTACATAAATATACACGTAACCCTATCGGAAGGTTACTAACTGTTAATTTCAAGCTGCAGTGGTCAGAAATTTCTAAACGCGTGTAGCACACAAGTTGATAGCCGATCTGATAGAAGTCAGCACACAAGTTGATAGCCGATCCGATAGAAGTCAGCACACAAGTTGATAACCGATCCGATAGAAGTCAGCACACAAGTTGATAGCCGATCCGATAGAAGTCAGCACACAAGTTAACAGCCAACCCGATAGAAGTCAGCACACAAGTTGACAGCCGATCCGATAGAAGTCAGCACACAAGTTGATAGCCGATCCGATAGAAGTCAGCACACAAGTTGACAGCCAATCCGATAGAAGTCAGCACACAAGTTGATAGCTGATCCGATAGAATTCAGCACACAAGTTAACAGCCAACCCGATAGAAGTCAGCACACAAGTTGATAGCCAATCCGATAGAAGTCAGCACACAAGTTGATAGCCGATCCGATAGAAGTCAGCACACAAGTTGATAGCCAATCCGATAGAAGTCATCAAACAAGTTGATAGTTGATCCGATAGAATTCAGCACACAAGTTAACAGCCAACCCGATAGAAGTCAGCACACAAGTTGATAGCCGATCCGATAGAAGTCAGCACACAAGTTGACAGCCAATCCGATAGAAGTCAGCACACAAGTTGATAGCCAATCCGATAGAAGTCAGCACACAAGTTGACAGCCAATCCGATAGAAGTCATCTAAACTCAGTAACTTTTTAATAGTTCTGCTGAGTTAAAATTTGAAGAAAATATTACAAATATAGAAACAGACATACAGTTAATGTTCTGCCCTTTTTTTGGTGTATTTGTTAAATTGCTTTGAGATCGGTGTTGGATGGCAAATCATCATATATGGCCAATGTACAAATTCGTATTACGGCAACAATAAAGCGCTAATACGGGTATATTTAAACTTTCTTCTCAGGGATTATCAACAATGTCATCTAATGTGTTGTGTCCTTGGTGAAGCCACTCTACTCCAATTACTAAATAACCTACGTGTGCTGATGTGCCCTAAAAACACGAAAACAAACAATTAACCTGCTAAATTGTATCATAAAAGAGCACTGCAGTATATTCGGATATTTCGGACATTATGATTTTGCTTTCAATTACGACATGCAGTCTTATGTAACTTGATTACATGTAATGTTTAAATAAAATATATCAAATATGTGGCTGAATGCCGTATGAGGGACACAGCGAATTATCTTCCTTGCTTGGTAAAGTAGATAACTTTTTTTGCCAATAACTTGGCTATTACATTTGTTCCGGATGATGTCGTGTCTTTAACGTTTATGTTCTGGTCAGCACGTAAGCGAATTTCTGACCGCAATAATCAAAACAAGTCTGGAATTTTTCATCCACATTTCTCCATAAGGTTGCCTGAGTTTTATGTACTGATCAAATATAATTTACGTAATTTAAAGTTCTACTGCTGCCATAGTTAGCCCTCTCAAAGTGAAAGAGGGGGAACCTGTAACATTGTTTTAATAACAACTTCAAACCTAAGAGTCATAGAATATTTCTTCGAAATCTTGAGACATTCCTAGAATTCGATAGATAAATTACAAATTTGAATTAATTATTTGTTAAATCCTCGGTTTCTGCAAACATACTCGGGTATAGTTTTCTCCCTTTTCAAATCTAATAAGAGTAAAAAAATGAGGAATAGTTCTGATTAAAATCACGAATTGAAGAGATTGTTCGGACTTTGTGCAGATTCTAAACTACGACAGTAATTGTTGCTTATGTAAATTCTTTCAACCTTGCACGCCCTGCACATTACTAAGTATACTAGAGGAGCACGTGTTCTACATAACTGCTCACTAGACTACGACATGTCAAACTGCCCAGTTTTCAAGCTCGAGACTATGTGACATGAATGTAGTTAACCTTTATTTTTCATTTGAACTAGGAGAAGGTCGTGTGGCTTTCATTCAAAAAATATTTATTAAATTATAAAAGACATCGCGTTCGATTCAATAATGGACTTGTGTTTATACCTAATGGTGACTTCTATTATAACATGTTATCTGAAGAGGTTGTATAAAGCTAATCGATATACCAATGATAAGCGTATACCAAACTGTGCTTCGCACATGGTTTTATTAATTCTCATATAGCTACGGTTTCACCATTTCAACAGAACATTTTGCTATTGATTTCGCGATGAATTTCCATTTATCTGTCACGAATAAAATAGGAAATAACAATCAAAAATTGTTCTCATTCACAGCTTAATTTTCTAAATAAAACGTGCGTTCTCTCTCTCTCTCTCTCTCTCTCTCTCTCTCTCTCTCTCTCCATACATAAAGGAAACAATACATATAAACTTTTGGGAAAGAATTTGAGTTTGATGAAAACATTGAACTGTAACTTACAATTAACCTAAACTGAATCATGTGTCATATGTACATGGTCCATGGAATTTTTCTACACTGCTGTACGATACCAATAATAAAAAGTTGCAAATAAGGCGAAACACACGCCATTCCTGGCTAGGTGGTACTGACATACCAGTACTATATTCTTTTAAAGCCATATCAAGACTCGAAAACAGGTCATTCAGAGACGTACCATCAGCTATTTTATTTTCATTAGTTCCAATTTAGAAAATTAAATTGTGCATAATGAAACTGTACTCGGCCCACATCTCTGTTGTAGTGTAAATACATGTAGCATGAGTGTCCGTGCTTGGGTTATTCGCGGGTAAATAGAGATCCGTGTCACTATCGCTATCTTTAGAGGAGGTGAAACTGTTTGTGACATACTTGTGTTGTAATTAATACTGATTGTAAAAGTACCTCCTTGTATAAAAGACCCTCCAAATACGGACCCCAGCTGATAACCATGTGCTAAACTTTCAAGTTCACTGATTGGTTGAAAATTTATTTTTCTCTCTTGGAAATATGGCAAGTGTTACAGTGAAATTTGCTTACGGATTAATGTGTCGACGGATAAATGATTCCTTCTGGCTGGTAAGTGCATTATTTGTCATTAAATATTTTAGGCATATTTTTTTTTTTCAACTGGGGCGCAATGGAGATGCTTAACAAAAATAGAATAAAGCATGTTTGACATAACACATTTCTGGCTGTTACTAAGTTTTCTGTAGTTGTTAACAGCGTTGGAAGAATATGAAGTGTATAGGTCTATAGGCTATGTGCATAGATCAGTGTTTTCTGTCATAGTGCATTTCGCACAGCATTGAGAATTTTATCCTGTCTATAGCACAGTCAATTTTCAGGTCAGCGTCATTAAATGTAGCTAACAGTATATAATTTGTTTCACGCGAAGTATTTAAAACTAGTTAGGTAGCTTTAGCTACATTTAATGACGCTGACCTGAAAATGTATTGAGTCAGGCTTGCAGATAGGATAAAACTGACTATGCTGTGTGGAACGAACTATCGTAATACCAAAAAGCTCAACATCGTGTGCGTGCATGTGTCTGCCTCTCTCTCGAAATGTTTTGTATGGTGTTTTCTCAAAAATGGAGAGTCCTTAAGTTACATTGTTGTTTTGTTATATATTTGTTTGTTTGTTGTTGTTGTTGTTGTTGTTGTTGTTGTCGTCGTTGTTGTTTGATTTTAGAACAACTACGTCAGGCATAGCAGAAGACAACAAAGGTTTATTTTTTAAAAGTAGTCCCTAGCGCGTGGACACCTAGACCGAGACAACCGGACTGAGATAACCAGACTGAGATAAGAAAAGTAAGGTTAGCAAAACAGCTAGATTTCTCTGTCGCATGGGTGAGAAAAATCTTTCTCTCTCTGGATTTTGTAAACAAATAATATATAGTTAATATTTCTCTATGAAGGAGGGTTAAACATTAGGGTTTGGGTCAAGGATATTTGAATTCCCCCATGAAAAACCTGCTGTACCTGATGTTTTCCATGTTCTTTATTATAATTTTATTAATATAATTCTTCTTGCTGACAACTTAGAATATTCTAGAAATGAACCTTTGACCCTCATCCTGGTGCTACGTTTGTGTCTTAGCTTTTTATATAATCTTGTTTACTATAGAAGTCACTCATTCTTGCATTTACCATTTGAGGCAGAATCAGTCTTACAGTTTGTTTTAGTATTTTTATTTGGGTGGAATTACTTATTAAAATTATTATGTACAAAGTGCTCATTTATAATATTCTTGGACTGGAACATTAATTTGAAGCTATAGTGAATTCAGACAAAAACATATTTGGATTATATTATTATACATTATAAGACTGCTGGCATATCTCCACACTTCAGGCCACTAGCACATGTGCATATTTAAGACTACAGGCATGACAACACATTCAATATTGGAACTTATTTTGAATACCACTGGAATTTAGTTGGAACTTTATACATTGGGACTTGTGAAAAAACTTTAGAACTTTGGGGATTTAATTCCCAAAACTGAAAGTTTTTGTTAAAGATTCACTTTGTATTATAGGGAAATAAATTATTTGTTGAAATTTACAAAACTTCATGGTTTTCGCTCTTTTCTGTTAATTACTTTAAGACCATAGAATAGTCATAATAAAACCACTGTATTTAGATGTTATGATTAATTGAACTAAATAGCAAAAGTGACTGTTTAATTTTCTTAATATATCTCATTGTATAAGAAACGAGTTATTCAATTTTCGAAATAATTTTTGTCACTGAAAGTTAAAACTTATACAAATTTGCCATTTATGTAAATGAAATGATTCATAGAAGATCCGCTGTAGCTGCCATTTTATTAAATGCTGCAAAACCGAATCTAAATTGACAGACTGCTTTGCTCAGTCTCTATTTATTAAGTAAAATGTTTGTGATTCATATTGCAGTCCACTGCACGTGTTCAAAAATCGGTGCAACTTAAATTTTCCCTTGCTAAACAATATGATTAACAATCTGATCTCCATTGTCCTGCGTGGTGATCTGACAGCCAAGCCACTGTGTTCTGCTGACCTATATTGTTACCATAATCGCTAATTTTATCAATGAATCAGATGAAGTACTATATCTTCGTGTTTGGGAGATTGAGCATTACGAATTAAGAACTTCAATGTGTTTCGAACGATTTGATACACTTTCAGATCTTTGAAGGCTGCATTTCCATTGGCCAATTCAAAGGTCACCAGAACATGATCTCTAAGCGGTCGGTGTCAGATCTTTACGTAGGACAGTGGAGATCTGATTTTAATCAGACTGTCCTGGATAAAATAAGCTGAAGGGCAATTCAACGCTTTTTGCAAGGATAATTGATCCTATTTAGTAGGCAGTCGCATCAGTTTTAATTGCTTTCACTTGCAGAGGCAACACAGTTCTACGTCAACTTGAATTAACATTTGTGAAAAGGTAACAAGAACTTCATCGATTAAGTTATAAACGAAAAACAAAATATTTGATTTCTACAAAGACAAACAAGTAAGCTAGAAAGATGAAATAAGGAAAGAAAGAAGGAAATAGGGAAAATGTCGAAAATTTAAAACTTACAAATTAAAAGAATAAAGAAAGAAACAGAGTATTAAAAGAAAGAACAAAATACTCAACAATTTATCTTTGAGTCAGTAAGAACCAAAATAAAGTTTTCTTTACATATTTGAATTACTGCATGCTTCCTCATTTTAAGATACATTCAAAAAGACTCTATATCATTTTGAAAACTGTTTTGTTTTGTTTTTTAAATTTTATTATGACTGATACCTTGTACAAGTTTTCACAAAAATATATTGTTTTCTAATAACTGAAGATCAAAGTACCAGCAGCAGGAAGGGTGAACCCTACAACTTTGCAGAGACCTTATTTTTGAAATTTAAGGGTTCCTACGAAGGCTGAAAAAAAAGTTTTTGGCTTAACAGTAAAAACTTCTCTAATTGACCAGATTTTTTCTGATTTTTTCACGTGCTGGTCACTACGCGTATGTCGTTCACCCTTCCTGCTGCTATAAATTAAACAGCCATTATAGATATTATCAATAATGAGTATTGGAGAACCACACTCAGCTAAATTAGCTCGAGAGCGACTAAAGGCAATTAAAAAATATCTACCTGTTCGTGATTCTGTTGAGCAACAACTACAATCGCGTCAGGAATCTCAAGTTGAATTTGAGGAGGATACAAAAAAATTATTTAAACCTATCACTGAGACCACTAAAGGTATTCAACCTGTGTTAGAGAAAACTGCTGAAGCAACTGAAAAAATAGCAAGAAGAACAAAAAAGACAAAAAGAAATTTTACGTGAACTTCCAGCCGAAATAGCTGCTGCGATGCCAGTCCCGGAAATACCTGAGGATGAAGATCAACCTGAAGGTGCTGAAGCACTAGCCCCTGAACCAAAATCAGCAGGTCCTATAAGTACTGCTGAATTGATAAATAAATTTGATGAAAAAACTATTAAAGTAATTAATAATTTGACCCTGGATCAACTAGCTAAGTTTGCTGTGGATAGTTGTAGTCGAAGAGATAAATTAATGAAACCTGAACACGCTAAAGATATTAAATCCAGTGAACAATGGCAAAAATATTTATATCGCATACGTATGATTGTTGAACAAGCTAGAGATAATGATCCATTATATAAGGATTATGATGTGGAAATTGATAAATTAATTCAATCAAGAATAGAGGAGAAACAACAAAAGAAACAAAAAGCACCACCAAAACAAAAAGCACCACCAAAACCACTTGAGCAATCACTTCGTGATTATCCAGGATCACCAAAATCACGAATACCAATTCTATCTCCAAAACCGAAAACACAGCAACAACCAATCCAAACAAAAATTGAGGAAGAAGGAGAATATTGGCCGTCAGACACCTCTTCTGGCGCAACTGGAAGTGGTTTAGGGAGTGGTCTTATTACCTGTCCCAATAACGTTCTTGCTGATGTTGATCGACTAGAAATCCTCATTGGAGGAAAAAGAGCTGGTAATAATTCATCAGAAATCATTAATGAAGCAGCTGATATTTGTAAACGATTATTTACAGGTGGAATTATGGATATTAATGTATATCGGTCTCTCATTAATGAAATCGCCGATGATTACCATAGTGACTAAGTATGTAATTAGTGATAAAGTCACTTAATAATAAGATGATCATACACAATACTCGTGGACCTACCATGGTCAGGGTAATAAACTCTCGATTACCAGTATACAAAACGACCTACGGAGATGGATTAGGTGATGTTGTTCAGGGTCTGTTTAGAAGAATAGCCCCAAAAGTAATACCGATTGCAAAGCAACTGGACATGAAAGCTATTGATGTTGTTCGTGAAAAAGGTATAGGCGCTGTTGGTAATATTGCTAGCAAAGCATTCTCAGCAATCAAAGATAGACTATCAAGATTAATACGCAGACCACAAGCGATTCGACCTCAACCTGTGAAATTGCCCAGCACTGAAGTGATGCCCGCAAGTGTAAGTAAAATAATAAATCAAGCCGCTAATCAAAAACTAGCGGAGTTAGCTGATGTCCCGATGTCAGACAGAAACAAATATAACCGCTAGTCTAATAGCAGGAAGTGGTCTCACTTCCCGAAGTGGTCTTCGTGTTAGACGAAGACGATAATAATAAAGATGTTTAAGAGCGTATCTGACCCCGCGTTTGACATGGACGCACCAGTTCTCAAAGATGAGTCTGTGCGCGATTATCAGTATTATTCTTACGACGCACGACTTCCAGACCAGCGTGGACGAATCGAACTACAGGTTCAGGATACAAGTAGGTATTTCCTACGCGCTGAAGCATTTATTGAAGTCGAAGGTGAAATTTTAAATAACGTTACTCCTGCAGCACCAGTAGTATATGCCGCTGATGTTAGAATTGGTTTTGTTAATAATGGCATTATGGCATTGTTTGATAGCGCTACGTACATGATCGACGGAAAAAATATTGAATCAATTCAGAAAGAAGTCGACGTTGCCACGACGATATTGGGTCTTGCGAGATACAGCGACGATTATTCAAGATCGGCTGGCCCGTCAATGATGTTTGCAAAGGATACAACTGATTTTCCAGAAAGTAGAAACGTAACTATAGGTAATGTAAGAGATGCAGGAGGAGCTGCAGATACCACTGCAGTAACATCAATGAATGCAAATTTCAACTTAGGATTTGCAGCACGTCGAGCAATGTTAAAAGGTGATAGGAGAGCATTTTCATGTGCGATTCCACTGTCACATATCTTTGGATTCTGTAGAAATGTCAGAAAAGTCATTTTCGGAGCTAAGCACACAGTTGTACTTGTACGAAAAGGCACTGATAATGATGCAATCTGGCGACCTGGTGCAGTTGATCCTGGTAAAGTAGAACTAACAA
The DNA here is from genome assembly GCA_016617855.1 of Megalonaias nervosa. Taxonomy (NCBI): domain Eukaryota; kingdom Metazoa; phylum Mollusca; class Bivalvia; order Unionida; family Unionidae; genus Megalonaias; species Megalonaias nervosa. The sequence goes on along the minus strand of JAECUM010024908.1, from coordinate 8,830 downwards.
AACTTTCCCTGTGGATGCTAGTGATGACTCCGTCAATATCTGAAGAAGACCGGTTGCTATCTTTTATGAGTCAAGGCGGTAAATCAACGTTGTCATGGTTAACTATGACCACAGATGCTTTTGATAGTGCAATTAATGGTTTATTTACGTGGCAAATAGCTTCTCAGCAAGGTGTTCTGCACCAAGACATATATTTATTGCGTTTCAAAATACTGCACGAGTAAACGATCAAGATGAAAGTATTATGGTATTTGATAAACTCGGTGTTTCTGAGGTTTCATTAAGGATTAATGGACATCAAGAACCATCCGAGGATATTTTGTTAAATTTCGATCAAAATCATGTAGCACGTGCATATCATCTTCTTATGTCGTTCATGGGACGTGATCAAAACATTGATACTGGTTTACAAATATCACAGTTAGATTTTACAACGCTGTATCCGATTTATTACTTTTCACTAGAACATTTAGATTTGACCAGACAATCAGTAGTTGATATACATTTTCGAGCACGTGTTAATAGAGATGTTGGAGCTATTCCTAATTATAGAGCAATTGCTGTTATACTCAGCGATAAATCGATGTTACTCGAAGGTGTTGGTGGACGAATGAGAGTTACTGATGCTCCAGTAGAAAATATGTAATTAGATCGTTCATAATATTATAAATGTCATATCATCACGTTAGTGTGAGTCTGACTCCTGGTCAGATTAAAAAACTGCAATCAGCATCAAAAAATAACTGTGGAATAAAAATATCGCTAAAGCGAGAACAGATGACCGGTGCAAATAAACTATCGTTGACCGAGCGTCAGTTCAAAAACTTCAATGAAGCTAAAAAATCAAATAAAGGTATAAAACTTAATCTTTCTGCGGGCGCTATCAAAGATATTGCTAAGACGGGTGGTATATTTCCACTTCTCGCAGCTATACCAGCGTTAATAGCAGCTGCAGCCCCAGCTGTTGCAAAAGCAGCTGCATTAGGTGCTGTTGGAACAGCTGCTGGAATGGCATTAAAGAAAGCAACCGGACAAGGAATCAAAAAAAAAAGGGAAAAGGTCTAAGACTACCAGGGACCCCGCATTCGTGGTACGGAAAGGGTCTAAGATTACCAGGGACCCCGTATTCGTGGTACGGAAAGGGTCTAAGACTTCCCGGGACAGTTTACTAATATCACCCATGTCCAATTTTGATTTATTTAATGCTGCTAAAAAAATAAAAATAAAAAACTTCAGAGGCGTTTTTATGCGCGATCAATTACCAAAAAAAACAAACAATATTGAAACCGGTATCATTAATCTCGATAAAAACTCTGGCCCAGGCACGCACTGGGTCGGATATGCAATTGATCCACGTGGAATTATTTATTTCGATTCGTATGGATTAGCACCACCAAAAGAATTTTTAGAGTACGTTACCGGCGATATTCCAATCTGGTATTCAACGCTACCAACACAAAAATTAACTAATCCTCCAATATGCGGTCGTGAAACCCTCGCTGTGCTTGATGCTGTATCAAAATCAGCAGCGCCACCTCATAAAGACGTGCACGCGTTCACTACACTACGTTATAACACTTAAACAGATATCAGTAAATATAATGGTAGATATTTATGGAAGATCTACTCGCAAAGATCAGAAGGTCGATTTATCTAAATATGCAACTCTTGATCAGCTCAGAAATGAAATCGATGATTTATTAAATATCACAAGTGTGGATCAAAATGAAGTCGTCGTTTTTCAGGATAAACAGGGACGATTAAAAACGAGTAACATACAACTACTAGATGTACTTGTACGAATTCCCAACGCGGTTGTTAATAATATCATTACTTTTACTGATCAAGGTAAAATACAGGATTCCGGTAAATCGGTTAACGACTATGTTAAGAAAACTGGTGATGTATTTACTGGTGACATTATTATGTCAGGAAGAAAAATTACATATCTTATGAACCCAACCTCGGATACAGACGCAGCAACAAAAAAATACGTCGATGATCAAGAATCCAAGTACGTGTCGGTGCGCGGTGGTATAATGCGTGCATTTCTCGACATGAATAATAATGGTATTAATAATCTCAGAACACCAGAAACAGATTTCGACGCTGCAACGAAGAAATACGTCGACGATAAGGAAATTCCAATAACGACTTCGTTAACGACAATCAATGATGGAATTGCTGCATTTAGAACTGATTATATTAATCACGTTCAAACGTTTCTAAATTTCCGTAGAAATGTAAACAGATCTATTAACGAATTTTTGGAACTCCACCAGTCGTTGACATAAAACTTACCGACATTAACACGAAAATCAACGATATTGTTAGTGGAATTCCTAATATCATTGAAAAAACGAATCTTATTAAAATTCCTCACAAGCAGATCTTCAACGTAGTATACACAGTAGCATCAGGATTAGGAGTATGGACGCTGCAAGATAATAATCTCAAACACACCGCAGAAGTCACTGGTGTATACAGACTGTCCGTATTTAGTAGTGCAAAATTCAGTATATTTACTACATTTCCATGGCGTTATTCAATCGATACTTTTTCTGGAGTTGTATCCGTCATAATAAATAAAGATGCAGAAGAAACATTTCTGCTGGAAGCATCTGATAAAAAATTAACCAGAGCGTTATACTGGTGGTGCTTGGAATTTGTGTGTGAAACTCCTCAATTATTTATCTAGATAAGTATAATGAATCAAGAGTCATTTATCGACGTTCAACGTCACAGATACACTCAAGTATGTGAGTGTCAAACCAAACTAAAAAATATCATCGACGATTACACGATAAAGGTAAAAAATATCGGCGACGTATGGTTGTTATTGATATAATGGTATACTCGGTTTCTGCTGTTATTGCTGGAACTGGATTATTACTATCAACAATAACGACGACAGCGCCTGCAGTTGTAACAATTATAGTTTCAACGGCAACAACATGTGCAGGTATTTTCAGTATTATCTCTAAGAAAATATCTACGTGTACAAATGATAAACTAAACGAGTACATAATGAAATTGCACACAGCAACATCATCTTATTCTAAACTATCATCGTATCTTTCGGCGTACTTCAGCGATGGTAAAATATCCGATGAGGAGTTCGCAACGATAATGGAAACTTATCATGAGGCATTCAAAGTGGATTCTAATGATAAAGTGGAGGGTTGAATTTCCGCTCTATTAAATACGGAGTATTTTAAATAATGTCATCGTTTGAATTACTTCAGCAGATCGTAGCTAATACAACGCCGTCAAAAACTACTATGATATCATTAAGTTCAACCAATCCTGAATTTAGCGTTAATTTTCCAACCGCAATTCCAGCAAAGGAAATTGCATTAGCGCAGCTTCGAGTTTATCATAGCTGGCCTAATATTAGGTCAAAACCATTTGGTGGACAACAACCAAATAATTCACTGGTATTTGCGAATAAGAATAAACCGGATGGAACACCTGATTGGCAAGTTGTTGGAATTTCAACGGGCAGTTATCAAATAGACCAGATTAATGATGAGTTCCAACGCAGAATTAAATCTATCACAGGGAAAGAATCTAAAATAGCGATTACTGTTTACGAACCAACACTATCAGCGGTGATTGAAATAAATTCTCCTCATTACCTCGTAGATATTTATCAAAGTTCGATCAGATCAGTGTTAGGATGGCCTGAAGTTGCACCTATTTATAATGGAGTTTCAGAACCAACTACAAATGATTTAAAACGAGTGAAGAAAAATTCATTAAAGATCCAGAATATCGAAAAAAAACAATCATGGAGATACACGTATTTGGGGTTTCCAAAAAACCATGATAATCACTTTATCGATTTTGACGGTAAAAGAATTCCCAAGATGACTAGATCAGTATTTACTGTTATCCTGACGCCGGGGGGGGGGATCGATATATTGTTAATGAAAAAAATTTTAAAGAATTTTTAGATATTCTTAAACCTGAATACGATAAAACGTTTAATGATTTAAGAAATTTACTTATTTCATTATCACAACATTATGACGATGGTGTAAAAAATCAGATAATCGAGTCAATAAAACACTTAAATGGTATCTTATTCGATTTATACATCGCCAATCGAAGTATTATAAACACTGCGACAACACTCAATGGAAATTCTTACACAAGTCCAGAACTTAAGCAATTATTTCTTGATCATTACAAAATAACAGAAAAAGATTTACAAACATTTATTATACCAGATTTAAATAACGCTGAAATGAAGAAATCATTAAATGATCTTATTGAAGAATATTATCCGGGAGTAATTGAATCATGGAGAAAAATAGCCCCACCACCGGTTATACTAAAACACAATAGCAACCCTTTTGGTGCCGGACGTCATATATCTCCAGGCATTGTAAACATAACAACAACAATTGCAGTCAATCTGGTATGCGATATTATTGAAGGTAGCTATCAGGTAGATCTTTCAAAGTCTAACCAGGCCCAGCAAGGGTACATATTATACAGTTTTAGTCCATTAGCCCCCCCAGGGTGGTTAATTGTATCAGAGCCAATTAACCCCGTGTACCTGCGAGTTCATAATCCGTTATTATCAAGGATACACTTTAAACTTACAGACCAAAACAATCGCATTCTGGACACAAGAAATGAAGAACTAAATATAAATCTGTATGTGAAATCATAACCAAAAAAAAATATTCGGATGCATAGTGCTTGTCTATGATACATAATAGTTGGTATACAATACAGTATAGTATATACTTGTCAATATAACCTTACCGGCGGTCTCATTCAATGCTAATCGGCAACTTCCCTATGTGGCAACCAGTAACTGACAAAAAATAATAATACTGTATTCTTTGTTTACATAAAATCCGCGCACAGATTTCTCATAGTGCACACAGGCAATCGAAATCTATTGTCTAGAAGGCTGTGGCTGCATAATTATGCTCTTATTGATTATTCCATAACGGCTGTGTATCTGTGTGGCCGATTACTGCGTAATGTTATTTTAAGAATACACTATGACTAAATCAATCTTCTTGGTAACGGCTTACGCATAGACTCAGTGTTAATGCAGAAATATATATATTTTTTGGAAACTAGAAATCCCATTTTACACAGAAAACTGTGGTTTTTGTTAAGAACACTGTAGTTTTTAGGAAATAGGTTATTGGTAAACACATATTAGCTTTTTCAGTATATATTTATAACAAGGTCCGATAGCTCAATTGATAGCGCGTAGAAACTCTCGTCCTGGCACCCATGGTTCGAAACCCGAGAAAGACAAATTGTCTGCGGGAGGCGATTTTAGGCCAAGATTTATAATCTATTAGGGGCTCCAGCCCCCCGTCTTCAGAGTACACCAATCCACTACGTCAACACCTGGTGGATTCACTTTTGTGAATCACCCATTGGTTGATCATTATGGGTTGGTGTGCTGGCGTGAAGACGGCATTTCATCATATCATATGATCATCATCATATCATCATCATATCTTCTCATCAAAAATATACAGCGGGGGGTGATATGAGGTCGTGACCTTGTGACTTCACTAAAGGGGTACCCCACACAAGGGCCATTCCAAATGACACAATCGCAAAACTAAAAATAAACCTAATGAGATTCCAGGTCACAAAGACCAATCAGCCTTTGAGTTTCTAGAGTTTCGGTTACGGATATTTAGGATTTCTTGTAAGGCAATAAACAGAATCTGGTTGGTCACTAAAATAAGACCTACACGTGTATAAACAACCCTCTGAGTTTCTAGAGTTTCGGTTACGGATATTTAGGAATTCTTTCGGGGTAAACAAATAACGCGTACAGACAGCCCTCTGAGCCTCTAAAGTTTTGGTTTCGGATATTTAGGGGTTCTCTTGTTTGTGCCTCTCTTGAACCTCATTAGGTTTATCTGATACAACTATGGAATGGTAGATCGAATATCACCTCGCGCTGTATATTTTTGTTTATTTTTATATTAAATATACACTCATTATATAATAAATTTTGAAAATATCAATGTCATTGTTTCTGCGATTAAAAAATTACAACATAACGGTATCAATGTATCTGACAATCTTAATGCTGAAAAGATTCTATGTGATTTTGACTCATTACAACAACGAAGGAACGAGAACAGATTCACGCTATCTGCTGATTATAAATTCATGAAAGTTATCCAGCAAGGAATGTTAAAGTCACTGGCAACTGTCACTGATGATCAGGTAAAATTGTTTGTGCCTCTCTCAAACGCTATTGACAAAATCAAGCTAGAATTATCTCATGGATACGAACAGAAAAAGATTATGAACTTTCGTATAAGACAATTAAGAGAGCATTGTGAAAATACAAGTGAAAATACGAGTGAAAATGACAGCGATAATGATGGACCATTGACTGTGATAATAGCTAAACAAAATCCTTGGGAAAATTAACATACTCTGCTTAGTATAATGCAACCTACACATATTGACAAGTATATTGTATCAAAGAACCAACCATTATATTTCAGTAGGTATCATAGACAAGTACAATATTGCCCGTGCTTGTTGTGCAAAGTTTTTCGTTGAGTTTGCTAGTTTTCGTTGGGTCAAAACCCCAGGAAGGTTAACGGGAATTAACATTAGATTTTAAATTTGTTGATCAAAAACTGGTTTTTTCCAGTTCTTTTGCTCCTATTGTGTAGTTTTTTGCTAGCGAATTACGATAAAAATCCGGAAAAAACCAGTTTTTCATCGATAAATTTAAAACCTAATGTTAATTCCCGTTAACCTTCCTGGGGGTTTCACCCTCAGAATTTGTCAAAATCTGACTGATTTTCACTGATTTTTGGTCATTTTTCATGCAAAAAACGAGATTTTCGAACAAAAAACGCGGTTTTCAGAACAAAATCAACGAAATAAAAAAAAATTAAATAAAATTATTTTTATTTGCAGTACTTGAGATCCAAATTCACTGAAATGTTTTTACAGTCAAAGGTATGGACAATCAGGATAGCTTTTGACATTAACTCGTATCTAGTATAAGCGGACAACTACGATATTTATCATTATGCTTGACGGAGCGCTTAATCATTTGGTAACATTAAAAATACGGTAGACTAAACGTATTGAAATCTTATTTTTTGTGCAAATCTTTTGGAAAAGGAAGATTTCTGTATATTTTCTGCCACGTGTTGTACCGATCGTGGTACTATGTCAAAGTATTTACTAGCAGAATTAATTGATTCAAAACTAATTTCTTCCCCAGTCTCTGTATTTACGGATTTAATAGCTCTCTTTCCATATAATTTACACCTTCCTGTGTTTCCGGATTTACAATTTTGACTCTGTGTAGTAATTCGTAGATTTCCAAGTGAATTGTCAAGTTTATCGCCGTTGATGTGATCCACCACATACCCATCTTTGATCAGTCCAAAATAACACTCGTAGGTAAATATATGAGATAAATATTTTTTTTTTCTTGCCATTATTAGTAAATCTAAGATAACCAGTATTATCAATACTACCGACTGGTTTTTTCAATCTGCAGTTTCTAATCACACCTTCTCGAGATTCTTCATAATTGGTAATGATTGGATGTGACACAAACTCATTTTGCTCCATTTATATATATATAATACTATTTGTTTAAATCATTGTTTTGAAAATCTAGCGAGATAATCTTCTTCGGTTTTTATAGGAGAGTCAGTGTTATATTTTTTATCGTAATATCGTTTCAGCTCTCTGTACTTTTTACCACCGCATTGCGCATACAGTTTTTCCTCTGACTCCAGCACTACACACCACACACGGTTTTGGTCCTAAACTCCCGTTCCTGACGCATTGCATATGATAGCTGCAGTATTCATTCACGCATGATCTGTTACACGGAGACGTATAACCGATTTTTAACCAGTGGCAATGATTTGGTTGAATCATATACAAAAGATTAAAGTTCAATTAGATATATATTTTGCCGTAATTATAATATGGAAGAATTATCCGTGATTGAACCCTACGCAACCAGATTCGATCTTAACAGACTACCCGAGTATAAACTTAGTATTTCGATGCAAGATCTAGCTTTAACGAATGCGGATATAACTAAACGTATCCGTGAGGCCAAGAAGGAATTTCGTGACGATGGTGCAGTTCATGCATGGTCAACATTCAGAGTTGGAAATGTTTCTAATACGATGAATGACAAACGAGGAAGAGTAATCATTAACCACCTTGATAATCAAAAATATTTTATTTTAATAAAATTTATTGTAAATACAGAAGAAGATATTTGGATTATTCGTGACAAGCGCGATCCCGTCCGCGTGCAGTCAGGAAATAATATCTTCTTGAGTATTAAATCCAAACCAGGAATACTAACTGCTATAGATAAACCGTATTGTGAGCGATCGTACCCTGTAACTGCGGTTGTCTATGGAATATTTCCGCTGAATAATAAACCTAATGTTGGGGATCTCAAACCGATGAAATTGTCAAGGATAAACTGCGTAGCTGAGCGAGTTACAGAACACTTTACAAACGCGATACGTGGTAATGGTTTAACTGATTTAAGACGTAAAAAATAAATGCATGGGCAGAGTCGGTTAAAGATACCGGAACGTCTATCAGCGACGTTGCTGGGCTAGAGAAGAAATTAAGATTTCCAATAGCAGTAAAAACATTAACCGGAGAGATTTTGTACAAACCGAAATATATAAAAAATGGAACTCCGATAGATATTATTGATCATAACGCGCACGCATGGATTGCTGCAGTAACAATATTTCCACGAGATAGAACGGTTAAATTTTATGACGGTGATATCTTTGATTTTATTAAAAATATTAGTAAA
>JAECUM010024907.1:0-47986 GCA_016617855.1 Megalonaias nervosa | reverse complement strand
GGTGGTTCTTTCCGGGTATTTCCCTGTTTCTTCCTCCACCATTAATACTGGCCGCCATGTATAGCTATCGTGTTCTGAAAAATGGCGTTAAGCCCTACAACAACAACAACAACATTTATCCACGCAAACATGAACAAGTCAGATCGAGCACAAAATAATCGTGATGTGGACAAGAATTGCTCCTAATTCCACGCGTATTTGGCTGCCAAATCAATTTGTTACTCTGCTCGCTGTATTAGAACACAAACTGACAGGAAGAGCATACAGTTAACAACAGTACAAATACGCTGCAGAATTGGTGTCAGCGGAAAAAGGGGACCGATATTTACTTTTATGAATCAACTCATGGTCCGGAAGAGCAAAACTGCATTTCATATAAAGAAAATACTTTCAAATTTTCCACGTTAAATTAGTTGATACGATGTTTCTGATTTAGGTTAGCGATAGACGTCATACTAATATAGCTGGGCAAGTGACCAGGCATAATCTTGTCTTCTTTAGCTGGTAACAAGGATGTTAAAAAATATACTTACATTTTTGCATCTTCAATTTCCTGAAAATATAATTTCTTAGTTCTGCAAATCCGAATTACACGAACTATGACATGGGTTATAAAGCTTGATTACACATTTTGAAATTGCACTGTAATTTCGACTACGCTCCAACTGCAATAACGTTCTCCTTACTGCACTCGAAATGAAATGAACGTGATATTCGATAGCTTCTTTTTGATTACTACGATTGAAAGAGTTCGTATTATTCCCACATTATGATTCCAAACATTCAATGACATAACAGAATCAGATATGCATCCAAGTCAAGACACGTCCCCCCCCCCCACCTGCAAAAATCACATGTACTTCATGTGGAATCGACACAGCTAAGTCCAGTCCATAATCAGCGAAACTGAGTAGAATCGACAAAAACAGAAACCAAAATTCATTAATTGCAGACCACCTGGAAAAGCTGTTGCAATGTGCATTAATTCAAAACATGACTCTAAATTTCATTTTTAAGTAGACCAAAACAACAATGTTTTTTCAAAGTGATGTCGAGTGCGCGACTAAGGTCAAATTTCGCTGGATGGCGCTATGTGCGCATTAATATTGTTGTTGTGTATTGACGAATCTACGGTTTGTGTAGCTATTTTGGAATATAGCATAAATCCAATTACTTTGTTTCTTGTATTGTATTTTTTTTATTGTTACGTGTAGACTCGTACAAATGTAACAGAAGAAAAGAGTGAAGTCAACAAGCTTTGTATATTTTAACAAAATAATTTATTTCCCTAGAAAACAATGTAAAAATTGGTAAATAGGACTTACAGTTTATGAATATAATCCAAAATTTGATCCTAAGAATGAAAACACAAGTCCTATCACTAAATAATTCTATCAGAATCCAGGTTCGAATCTCGACGACATACAAATATGGAAGGCGATGACGTCAGATGTGGTCCAATGTACGAATATCAACAATTCCTCAATTGAATCACAGTTTTTGTTTCCGAATAATTCCAGAATAAATTTCCATGACTATCTTTCAGAATTTTTTATCAGAAAGTCAACTAGTTGAGTTCCAGGAGAATAAATTATTAAATCCAAAAATCAGATGAAAACAAACAATCTGGCAACAAATAAAAATAACACCTTGTTCCTTCAAGATGTTAAAACGACTCTGGCAGAAGAATATTAAGAATGCATATTTAAACCCCAAAAACATCATTTCAAGTCTCGCGAGATGGGTCATGTGGTCTCTTACTACAAGAAATCCAGTGTAGCCCCACTTAAAAACCAATAATAAATAAACGTTGTTTACACATGGTGATCACGCAAGGAAAGTATGACCCTGATACTGACCAATCATTTTAACTGCCTGTTTACAAACTTCCCCAACCTAAGACGAACTAGGTTAACTAAAAATAATTCTCATGTAACACGTTTTACGTCTTAGATAAACAACATTTAGTAAAAGAAAATATCGAATTACTGAAAAAGAATTTCGAATCCTTTCAATAATCATTACAATAAAATGTAATGAAACAAAAATAAAATAAAAAAGAATTTTAAAACTAACACACAAGCAGTTTAATTATATATATACGTAACAATATAATTAAGCCTTAGGTAGAATAAGAAAATGAGTATATAATAAAAAGTTTACTGAATTTGTATGGGAAAATAGGAACTCATTTTCTCGGATGGATATTATTATGGGATTCTTTACACCAATCTGAATCTCGTTGCTGTTGGAGTCCCTGCATTGCATATCCTCGTGTACGTTCCGAGTAATGGTTCTTTCTGTTGAATGATATAACACAACATTTATAATTTTATAATTTCTTTCTTTTGTTACCTTTTTCACTAACGCACGTGTGTAAAACAGATCCACCTATTTACAGGAACAAATATATATATATATATATATATATATATATATATATATATATATATATATAGAGAGAGAGAGAGAGAGAGAGAGAGAGAGAGAGAGAGAGAGAGAGAGAGTGATTGTGATTATGATTTTTAACGTAGCTTTAACAATTTTTCAGTCATATCGCTACGATGTCTGCAGTGTGACAGTTTATAGTGATGTCTAGCACTGGGGCATCATGCAAAAGACATGTAGCATATTTCCCACCCAGTCACATTATCCTGACACCAGGCCGACCAGTCCTAACACTAACCTCTTAATGCTGAGCGCCAAGCGAGGCAGCTGTTAGTACCATTTTTGTTAAGTCTTTGGTATGACTCGACCGGGGATCGAACCCACGACCTCCCGCATCCGAGGCGGACGCTCTAACCACTAGGCCACCGGAGAGGTGCTAGAGAGAGAGAGAGAGAGAGAGAGAGAGAGAGAGAGAGAGAGTAAATGGAGTTGGGATTGTTCATCAGAAAATGAATAAAATAAATGACATTCAGTTTTTATATTAAGGTAGGTTGGGCAGGAGCCGGCAGATCGAGTTCCACATTTTAACCTATCCTGATGAAGAAAAAAAAAAAAAATCGCAATAGTCAGGACCGTCTTAAGGGGTGTTTTTTTTTTTTTTTTCGTTGTTAGGGACGCCGAAGGCAACACTGGCCTGGGGCGCTGTTTAGCCAACCACAAACTTGGGACGGCACTGATGATAGTAGTAATAGTTACTAACCCTATTATACGTACACATTTAGATACCAGACGTAACATAAAAATAGGACAAGTGACACATATAACATTAAAGGGACCGTCCATATCATTTTCAGGGTTGGGGTAAGAACCTCAAGATTATTAATTTGTTTCAAAAAATAAAATGGATATAATTAGCTCTTGTACAATTCCAAGCAAAACTATTTTTTCCGCATTTTTTAGGCCGTAATTTTCAAACAAAACCAGGTCATTCAATATACAATAATGCATGCTAACACATTATATAAAAGAACTATATATGACACAAGTAAAACAAAATAAGCTGATTAAACTTTTATGATTATAAAAATATAATAATTACATGAGTCCACTTCACACTGTTTACATTTTGAAGTACGATATGAACCAGAAACGTACTGTAAACGAGATTCGAAGCGGAGTGGAAAATTGTGGATTCAAGGGAGAAAATTCTGTAAGGGAGGTTACCGTCCAAATCCATTCCAAAGTGCATAATAATTATATGGTTTTATTTATACTTCCTATAAAAAGTTGCAAATTAAAGATCAACAAGAATACTAAAAGCTCCTTATTATTTATTAAAATCAGTTTGCTTTTGAATTAATGGAAGCAGAATTAAAATACTCTATAAAAACCTTTGTGCAAGTTTATGCTAGTAAACATTTCCAAATTATAAGAAGAATTATAATACATTCAGCATCGACCTTAAAAAAAGACCTTTGACCGGGCTCACTTTAGAGCCTTGGTAATTTTGGATGACACTCATTATGAGTGTCGGAAAATAATCAAGTAAGCAATATAAACAACAGATAAACCACTGACAGCATGATTCTGGCAAATTACTCATGTTCATATCTGAAACTCCGTTCTTAGAGAAGTGACACAGCTAGCTAGGGAGTGGAATTTGAGCGGCAGTTCTATTTGTGGAAGGATTGTCAGCGAGTTAAGGTATTATCTGTCATTATCTTCTGCAAACAATACAAATACAACATACACTAAATTTTGTTAGTGATAATAAAGAAAAGTTCTTTCAAGAGCTATTTATGCATCATTATTCGTGTGTCGAACGCAACACACAGCCACAACATACAACTTCATTCCCCCTACCCTTTAAAGGGGATGATTTCCTCTAGAAATATTTTGATACTGAGGAAGAAGATGTGAGTCAAAGGCTTTTATTCAAAGCATACAGGGAGCACTAGGTGCAAGCCCTTGAACTATCTCACATACCGGCGTCAGAAAGACCCGGAGAGTTCACTATACTGACTGCTTTAGCAACCAGGGGCTTTGACCCAAAAAATTTAGACACTCTGACAAAGATAGGAAGAGGTTTTTACCTTGTATACCCAAAAAAACAATAAAAACTGCTGAAAATGGATAGCCTCACAATAGGGGATAAATTAGTCAAAGTGACTGCCACCCACCCACCGCCCACCCCAATAACGCGTCTTCTAGAGAAAAAATTCACAGACATAACTATCTCGCATTTTCCGAGAGAGGTACCCCTAGAAGTGCTAGAAGAAGGTTTTGAGCTTAGGACTAAAGTCAAAACACTTTGGGCCAAATGGGATTCTTACAAAACCATGCCGGGAATCCTTAATAGGAAAGTAATAGTCAGAATCGATGCAAAAGAGGCAAACAAAATCCCTGAGTATTTAAAAATTTTTGGGATACCGGTACAGACCTGGTACCCAGGTTGTCAAAAAACAGGACCATGTAAAAACTGCAACAACATAGGACACAGACACTGGGAGTGTCCCACAATTAAGCAGCCCCAAAAGCAACAACGATAACAACAACAAAATACATCTGTTGAAGCAAACACACACAAAAAAAATCTTATGCGCAAGCAATCAAATTAGTGACAAGAACACTCTTTCCAAGTGATGCAAAACAAGAAGACAACATATTTGGAGAAACACAACCACCATCACAGTCCATACTGAAAACACCACCCCATGCACCAATAGAAACATACAACATGTTTGCACCACTAAACATAGAGGACGAAATGGAGGCAGACACACAACAGGAACCATTAACAACACAAACAACTGCACCACAAACGGCACCAGAGTCCACACACACTACAACAACACCTAGCAAAGAGAAGGAAAAAAGGAAAAACAAAAAAAGCAAGCAAGCACCCCAATGTGCAAAAAAATGAAAAAAGACCCTAGCTATAGCTCACAAAATGAAGAAGGATACTCCCAAAACCAAGGAAATAAGAAAGATCTTAAAGGAAATGACAATCACCGGAACAATGATCACTCCACTCTTAACTACACAACAACAACAACAACAACAACAACAAGACAACACAATGGAGGATACAGCCTCCCCAATTTTCTTGACACCGCAAGCAAGCCCTAGGAAAAACAACACACAAGCACAACAGGAACAAACCAACAACCACCCCCAAGCCCCCCCCCCTTCAAAACCTTACACCACAAGCAAGTCCTAGAAAAACTAGGACACATAAACAACACGATACAGCAAAACAACCGGATCCAGTAAAAGAAGGGCCAAAAGTGCCCTCATAAATTCTCTATACCTAGTTTCCTATTTAAAAAAAAATTAAACAAAATAAAACAAAAATGGAGAAAGTACTGAAGATTTTATCCCTTAATATAAATGGGATAGACATGGAAAAAGCAAAAAAATTAATTCAACTGGCTAAACAGTATGATATCACATGTGTACAAGAAATACATAATATCAAACCAAAACGTATTCTAAATTTCATTGAAGATAAATTAAATGGAATATTTATAACACAAAAAGACGAATTGAACAGAAGATCAGGAGTAAGAGTACTCCTAAATGGAAAAATTATTAAAAATGGTTGGAAAGTTGTACCTACTCTATGGAACTGAAAGGAAGAATCGTACATATTCAGTTACAGAAAACCCACATAGTAAACAGAGGATCTCAAATGGGTAATGATTTAATATTGAATTTATGAACGAGTTGAATAATGTCCAGCTTTTGCGAGCCTTGGCGAGCAAAAGCGGACATTATTCAACGAGTTTCATAAATTTAATATTAAATCATTACCCATTTGAGATTCATTTTATCACATAGTTTTTATTTCAGTGGAAATTATTTAGATAGAAAGAAGAACGAATAATTTCGTTCATTCTGACAGACGGTGCACCTTTCATTTGTTGTGCATAAAATATAGTCCCAACAAAGTTGAACTGGTAAAAGTAGATTGTACTTTTCTACAAACTATAAATCAAAGAAAAAGCTTCCATCCGAATAAACAGAACATTTTATAACGACAAAATCATTTTTCAAAACAGAATGATCAATGCGATGTGATGCTGCCACATTGTTTGATACGGTACACAGTACAGGAGGCCTACAGTAGAGTACATGTTTACCCTAAAATGTCACTTTCAGAACTAAACGTTACATTGTTGCGATTTTCATGTGAAATAGGATTACTGGATGCAAAAATTCCCACATTTACTGCAATGCATTTGTGACCGGATATTTGCAGTATTTGATTTGGAACAATAGACTTACAGAAGACGTAAACAAATTTCTTTTTGAGTCGGATTTGCATTCCATATATACTGCGTAAAGATGCTGTGGTTGGATAAAGTTCTGTCAGGAGACCCATTTATGTCCAGATTCTTCTGTTAACAGAGGTGAGTTTATTTAGTTCTTTAAGTTAGCATTTAAACCACTGTTGTATATACGGTGGATTCTATATCTATGTTACAGATATACCGCCCCCCTCCCCGCTATCAAATAAGCAATACCCTTAGTTTTACTTCTTATTGTTGTTCTTGTCTTGTAGTTTTACGCCATTTTTCTTATGATGATATTGTTAAACATGATATAACAAACCCCTGTGGGGGGTAACATATCCATATTCAGACAGCCGAGATAATTTTTCCTCAATTTCCTTTCGCGAGTCGAGTTAAAAAATGGCCGCCAAATATGTTCATTCAAAACAAAACATTCCAGAAGGCGGGGTTAAAAACGTTTTCCCACGATCCCAGTCAATCAGTAAAGACGATACTGCACAATAATTTCATGGGCTTATTTGGACCAATCAGAATCACATAAAGTGATATTTTAACGTGTGGTATATCAAAAATATGAAACTACACATACTATAGGAAAACTATACCTACTATGTGATAAATATATATACAGTATGCCAACATCGCATAAACGAAAAATTCCATTTATATACAGTTTATCAAATTATTTCGAAAAATACAAGCTACACCACATAATATTAATTGGAGACTTTAACACAGTCACACAAGAAATAGATCGAAAACCAGGAATTACATGATGGGAAAGACAAACAATACCTTACATTAAAGGTTTGATACATAATAATAATTTAATAGACACGTTTAGATTTTTACACCCCCACAAACAAGAATATACTTATATAAGGAATGATGCGGCTTCAAGAATAGATCAAGCATACATAAACACTAATTATAAAAATAACATTTTAAGTAGTAATATTCTGAGAGAAAGGATAGGAGATCATAATGCAATAGAACTTATAATAAAAGATGTGGATAGAATCAGATGGGGGAAAAACTATTGGAAACTAAACAATACCATATTAGAACTACTTGCCTATCAAGAGGAAATTATATGTTTATTAAGTTCAATACAGTTTTGATATATACTCTGTTTGGGACCAAATAAAAAATGAAATAAAAAAGATAAGCCAAAAATATTCTAGAATGCAAGCTGAAACATATAAACTAATAGAGCAGGAATGTTTAAGACTAATAAAAAAACACAAATACAAATGAAGAAGAAAAAACCATAGCACAAAAGAAATTAAATGAAATATATGACATAAAAATTAATGTGGAACAAATAAGGGCGGGACTTTATAATGATGTATACAAAATTTGAAAGAACATATATAAAAGGGAGGAAATTAAAAAAGGGTTAGAAAGGACTATAACCAAACTAAAAGATAACAACACAGAAATAGAAGGCAAAGAGCCAATACTTGAATATGTAAGAAAATTCTATAAGGAATTGTATACATCACAAAACATTGATACAAATACCATCAATCAATATACAGAAAAATTAATTTTCCCAAAGATTGAAGATGACTAAAAATCATTATGCGAAGAAGAAATAATAGAGGAAGAAATACTTCGAGCCATAAATCAACTAACCAATCATAAATCTCCTGGACTAGATGGTTTAACTTCAGAATTCTACAAAAAATTCCAAAACTCTTTGATACCTATACTTAAAAAACTATATAATGAAATATTAAAACAAAGTATAATGACCAAAAGCATGAGAACAGGAATAATCACACTCATATATAAAAACAAGGGAGAGTCTACTGACTTAAAACATTGGAGGCAAATATCCCTTTTAAATATTGATTACAAGATATTAAGTAAAATCTTAGCAAATCATCTAAAAAATACACTGGGAAATATAATAAATAGAAACCAAACATGTGGAGAGGAGGGGATGTTAATACAGAATAACATTCTATCCATAAAGACAATTATTGAGTACATGGATACAAATGATATTGATGGAGCTCTAATCTTAACAGATCAAGAAAAAGCTTTTGATAGGATTGAATTAAACTATATAATTAAAATGCTACAAAGTTTTGGCTTTGGAGAAATTTTTCAAAATTGGATAAAAGCACTATACAACAACATACAATCAATGGTGCAAATAAATGGGGCTAGGACCAAACCTTTTCAAATTTCTAGATCAGTGAGACAAGGATGTCCACTCTCAATGATATAATAGCAATAGAAGCTCTGAGGATAGCAATACAGACTGAGGATAGCAATACAGACTGAGGATAGCAATACAAACTGAAGATAGCAATACAGACTGAGGAAAACATAAAAGGAATAAAAATCCTTAACATAAAGGAGGAGTGTAAAACACTCCAACATGCTGATGATTGTTCACATTTTGTGACCACCCAACAGTCCTATAAAAATCTTATTAAACAATATCATGCATTTGGAAAAGCATCTGGAGCACAAATTAACCAAAATAAAACAGAAATCCTCTTAATAGGGAAATGGAAACATTATCACCCAGAGATACCAACAGAAATGATTAAAGAAAATGTCAAAGTCCTAGGAGTACATTTAGGGCAAAATAGTAAAAAATTAAACCTTCAAAAAATGTTAGATAAATTAAAGAGGCATACCAATACATGGAGTGATAGACAACTATCACTAATAGAAAAAACACACATAGCAAAAACCTACTTAATTAACTCTATCTTACATGAATTTGATATTATTGATTTTGAATATGAATACATAAATAAAAAGAAAATAAGATCACCAATTTTATTTGGAGCGGAAAAATAAATAAGATTGCTAAATTTTCTCTTCAAAAAGAGGAAAAGAGAGGAGGAGTAGGACTACCTAATTTAAGAATAAAACAAGAACCAATTACTTAGATAGACTACAAAATTTAACCCCAAACCCAGACTATTACTGGCAAGGAATCTATTTATACTGGTTTGGTTTTTACCTCCAAAACAGGCCAGATATATATAGAAATAACAAGATTTTAAAAACCATTACATCACCTAAAGAAACCTATAGGATAAATCGAATCTTACAAACATATAGACATGTAAAAGAAATATGGGAAGCAGAATCTAAAGAAAGACTATACAAAACACTTAGAGAAAAAATAACAGTGGTAAATAAACACAAAGTAGAACAAAGATTACTCTATCTAAAATGGGACCAAATTTGGAGAAATTGGTCCAATATTAAAGAAATAAGAATAAAATCCAAATTACTTGAATATTTACACGATGCATGGTGGACTGGGGAAAAAGCCTATATAAGGAAATTAATTTTAAAAAAAACACCACCCTGTTACATTTGTAAAGAAAAACTGGATAACAAAAGTCATGTAATACTAGAGTGCAAATTTTTGAAGAACCAACGACAAACCATAATAAATAAGATCAAAAATGAAACCGGTTATTTTGATAAAGCACAGCTTTTATACACGAATGACATAAATGATAAAAAATTATATAAAGATATTATAGACTACATATATCTTGCAATGGAAAGGGGAAGAATAATTGTATTTATACCACAGACATAAATACAATCTGCATGAATAGAAATCCCAACTCCATTTGTATTTTGCACTCCAAAATGATACTTACATCAGTCATCTTGACTGAAAATACTATGTTTCCAATCGCGTCCGCGCCATTGGAAATTTCAATCCCTTTTGTACTTTAAAATGATGATATTTTTTTTTTTTTTTTTTTTTAATTTTTTGGCCGTGTGGTGGTGGAGGAGAACGGACGTGCACCACGATACTCTCGCTTTCAACAAAGATTTTGGATTTGTACTTCAAGAAACTTCAAGAAATGAGAGAAAAAGCAACAAAACAGATGAAGAAGGATTTTCACACAGGATTTATTCAAGTTTTTCGCCGCAATTGTGATTCCAGGACAGAAAATGGCAATCGACACTAAGAAGCACATGGCTGCAGCTACAGGGGGTCACATCCCAGAACAAAGGAACAAAGGAAACTGACCACGGACTGGACAGACTACACCGCACACACATCGCATAAGGTAAAGAACGCATTTTAAAATTAAAATTACAATTGCAACTAAAATTACAATGAAAAACAATTACAATTATAATTATCGTTTCCACGATTTACATTAATTTAATTTTATCTAATTAAACGCTGTTGATCGTACCCTTGTTTAAACACCATTTAACCAATAAATTATGCCCTTACTTTAAACGACAATAAAGTTTAACATAAACGACCATATATCAATACCAATTTATTAACATTTAAATACAGTTTTCCCCACACATACCCCGCCATAGTAAAATCTTACAATTACACCGTTTCAATCCCTAGCACGCATTTTACAATCACAAATAAAATTACTATTACAATTATACTTATCGATTCCACTATTTACAATAATTTTATTAAACGCCGGTAATATTGCCCTAGTCTAACACCGTTTAACCAATAAATTATGACCTGGCCTTAAACGATAATATAATTTAACACATTATTATAAATTCTGTACAACTATGACACGAAAAACAATTGAAATCTACCAAGTCTAACAACCAATCAAATACGTCAATGATACACGCCGCAATCAGGTAAAACCTAACATTAATTTAACTTCATTTCTCTTATCTTAAAACTCTTATTTATCAATTATCTCAACTCACCTAAATCCCTTTCCAAACATTCAACCAAAAATATTTCTGAAATACCCTTACAAATATTAATCTAGATATTCCTTTAATAATAGTAACACCCCATACTCCAACCACATAGGACTGTAACACTATATAGCATTCAGTGCTGAAATAGGTCAAACTCGCTAGCCAACTGTATACGCCCATTAATGAGTCACCCTGTTACCGACATACCACACGCTACTAAACCAATGTCTGAATACAAGTTTAAAGAAGTATACGGTATGGAATATCGGGTTTCCCACACTAAAATACTTGTCGTAGATCAGCGCCAAGGGCGTACTAAAACAACCTTATAGAGGTGATATTGGCCATAGGATTAGGGAATATATACGGTCAAATCTGAACGATGAATTGACTATACTTTAAGCTACACTAATTTACCAACATCACTAACACACTGACGGACACTACTAGACAGAACAAACACCATGATAAGGAAGGATAAACAGCAACGAAGTAAAGGAACAGCATTAAATGGCGCAGGAAATAATGAAGAAACCAACCCAAGAAATGAAACAAAGAATACAGATAACAAGAGGAAGCAAAAATAAAGAAGATTTAGATAGAGACGATCTGGAGAGAGAAGAAGGAGCAGAGGAAAGATGTAGATAACTACCGAAATCTACAATTTGCCACACAGAAAAGATATAACTAACCAGATTGCCTACACAGAAAAGATGTAAATAACTATTCAGCCAAATTTGCCAGACAAACAACAAAGCAAGGGATAGTCCAGGAAGCTCTACCAGCTACCCCACAAAACCCCGGTCCTTGTATCGAATCAAAGGTAAGGGACAGTCCAGGACACACACACCCCCCGCTGTCCCATAACCCTCCTCCCGACACGGACAAGCACAAAGGCAAGGGACAGCCCAGGCGGCTCTGCCTGCTGTCCCACAAAATACAACCAAAGTCTTCGGTTTGGCTCTTGAAGACCAAAAATTCAACCGTGATCATTTTGGACGGCAGCTCAAAAATCACAACCTAACATTAACCAAGCGGTGATACAATTGTAACGGATGGCCCACATCCAGCTGATTGGAAAAAATTTTAGAACCATATAAGTACGCGAAATTCCAACACAACATTATATTCTAAATTCACAACTTTGCAATATTCGGTCAATTGCTCAGGTGGCTCACACAAAGTTGGTATAGGGACACCCATAGGTATAACTGGGCACAATTTGATCGAAGTCTGCCCGGCTGAGATAAAGCAGGGTGGACTTGATCTTTGGTGGCGGGTGGTGTGGGGATTGCGGCCGCGGTGGGAGACCTGGTGGTGGGTCTGCGGTTTGGGAGCGATGTAGGTACGTCCACCTTATTTAGGGGATATGATGGCACCATGCTCATACCCCGAATAACACGGCACAGGAAAGGCCCAGCCAAGGGCCAAGCGCCCCCTTAAGGGGACTGTCGCCCAGCCTAGGGCCACAACTAGTCGCACAAGCACAGAGTGCATACGCGACTATAATCCGAATCATTTAAAATGATGAAAACAGAAGCAGGACTCTCTAGTCAAAAACTACCGTGAACATATACAATTAACCAGGAAAAAATGGAAACCATTGGCATGGGAAATAAAAACATCATACACAACCCCAAAAAAACTATCTTCTGTCTTGAAAAAATAAAAAATTATCACTTTTTGTGTGACTAATTTTTTTGAACCCAAACCAGGCATATGCTAAGGCATACGCCGAGTAATAACTAAAATGGCAAATGAAATGACTACACACCTTGTCCCTGTTTTTTTTTGTTTTTTTTTTTCCCAAGACGCTCTCCCTTTGGAACACAAAACTAAATCCTAATGCTGTCCAACAACCAAAGCAACATGGTGCACAATCCGTGTCAACAACCACCGGTTCCCCATATTAGTCAGATGGACGCCATCCCTTGCCAAATATACTCTCCGGAACCCACGGATGTTGCAAAAAACTCCTCCGTCAGCAAAGGCAAAAACACGTGCCAACTCCTGATTAACTTGCCGGGCTAATCGAGCGTAGTGGCTAGGCCCCATACCCCGAGGATTAGTACGGGGCAACATTGACCCCAAACAAACGCACAAAACCCCAAACTGCAAAAGGGCATTCACCAAACGTATCATACGATTACAATCTGATGGGTAGTACTAGTCCCAATATCATTCTCCCCGAGTACCAAAAACACTATGTGCGGTACAGCATCCAAAACAGGCATCTCACTTGAAAAATCCACAATATGGGCCCCTGGCTGGCCATCAAACAAACAGTCTAGTTTGCATGAACATGGCAAAGGGAAAATAACCAAGGACTTCTTCCAATGCGAGCAACAAGGCTATGCCCACACACCAACAAACGCATTTTACTCTCATGAAACAGTAACAGCAACTAACTAAAAACCAAACCACATTACAACTTTATACAGACATGTTTCACTCACGTCCGCGCCTATCCATTTTTCAATCCGTTTCAAAAAAGAGGCGCCAAGGTGCCCAAACAATAACACAACAACAATAAAACAATTGTTTATCAGGAAACTTGAAGCATGACATACAACTTAACACAATAATACAATAAAAAAAAAAAAATAATAATAATAAAAAAAAAAAAATATGCAAACATACAATCACCAAACAGAAACACACAAATAAATATGTCATAGGACCCTTTGGACAGTAAATAACTTTTCTTCTAATTTCATAAGATAGGAATTAGACTAAAAATAACAACTCATGCACAATATGGCTCAGTTACGCTGTCCTAACACCAATATGGAAACATTGACAACAAACACAGTATATACACAACAAAAAGGGCTATCTGACTCTGGCAGAATCACTTCGCGAAACAAAAACTTTTGGGAAAGCAGGAGAAGAAACTAGCCCTGGAACTAACATAGCTCTAAAGGATAGGAGTATGATCCTAAGTTCAAGTAAGGAGAGTTGGAAACCAGAACCTAGACCAGCCCAGGCATGGGGAAGATAGTACAACCCTCTGAGCTTATGGGATAAAGAAACTGAAACACTTGGGGAACAAAAAATAGAGCAACCCTTCCAAATTACCATTAAATTTTTTATATAAAAAAAAATTTAAAAAAATAATAAAAAATAATTAAAAAAAACAATAATAACACAATAAGGGTGGACAAGGGAACACACAATATACATTTTTTTTTCGGAAAACAAAGGTGTCACTGCTAAGTCCTAACCAGCCATATATGCTGGAACGGGGCTAAGTGGTGTCAACACTCGTAATTTTGGATGACACTCATTACGAGTGTCAGAAAATACCCAAGCAAACAAGATAAACGATAGGTAAACCGCTGACAACCTGACTCTGGCAAAGTCACTTCGTGTTCTAAAATAATGATGGGGATAAAAAGGAAAAAAAAGCATCCCTAGAACTTATATAGCTCTCTGAGCTTTGGGATAATAAGTCTAAAATGCATGGTAAACAAAAAATAAAGCAACCATACGAAAATATTTTAAACCTACTAAAACCAATACAAAATACAATAAGAGAGGGCAAGGAAAACACATGATAACACTTAAACAAATACTTTCGGAAACATAGGGTGTCACCACTAAGTCCTAACCAGCCATGAATGCTGGGACGGGGCTAAGTGGTGTCAACAAAAGCTAAATGTGACACATAATACAATACAACAAACTCGTCTCACAATGTCTTTGAGCTCGGCCCACATCATTATTCCCAGTAAAAAGGAGAAAAATACAGGTGCAACGATATAGCGGTTTCCTGTTCTTCCTATACATACCACAATACGGTTTTCTGTACCGCAATTTTTTTAAACAAAACTGTGTCCCGTAACTTTTCCCATTCATTTCAAAAACAGTGTTTTCTTTATTTCCTAGATGCAAGAGAATAAAAAACAAGATGTACAGTACCATTATTCGGGCAAAATTTAATTTCGGGGTGGCAAGTCAAAACCAGACATTTTTCCAGTTATAAATAGTACTTTATAAAACTTCACTTTGCCTCGGGTATTATGTCCTGTTCGTAATGACACTAAATGAACAGTACTCCGTGATCGTAAATATATAAATTCCTTTAATATAATTTATTATTTTATCCAATGCCTGGACTGTACATAGAACAAAGTATGCAACATCTACTGTTATGATTGATGTTTTAGCTTCAGAGAATAAAATTATAGCAAAACATTCAAACAAACTGCTGCCGCATCTGATGTTTTCCATACGAAATATATGGTCGGTCAGATCAAAGTCAACTACCTTTCTTGTGTCCAAATATCGATTCACATCGACTCATATTTCAAATTAGTTGACACGGGTGTAGATCTGAATTTTAATTTTTAGATTTTTTTTGAAAGATGGATTTTGAAATTATTCCCAACAAAAAAAAAGCAAACAGTGGGAATTTTAAAACACAGACAGACCAGAAATGTCAGTGAGATTTTTATTTGCTGTTAATTTGACAGCTTTCAGGTGTTGGTAGACTTGTTTCATTTTCATGTTAATTTACACGTTCATCTGACTACCATTTAAAGTCTTGCAAGGTCACCTAGAGATGTATTTTTCAAGTAGTAAATGTTACATCGATTATTTTATTGTTGTTATTAAGTGCTACTGTTTTGCAATACGTATTACAATATGGGTTTCGTATATTGCAATACGGTTTTGGGCGTATCGTTGCACTCCTAGGAAACAAAATCCGGAACTCGAGTCCAACAACGAAATTGCTGCATAAATGTCCTTACACATGCTCCGGAAATACCACAAAACTCAACCCTACAAGACAAATCTTGCCTAAACAAAACAGTGAGTGCGACTCATAGCATCAACAAGACTATTCCCACATATAAAAAGACGCATTCTAGACTGCACAAATTACTGACAAAAGACTAATAAAATCCTAATCCACGCGAGAATCTTAAACACCTACAAATGTCAAACCCATACACCATTCCAGGTGTTTTTTAATCACGCCGAAATAACTCGAACTTTCCAGACCGAGGAATGAAAGATAACACAATCACAACGTTTACCTTCACAGAGGGGTGGGTGGTGGGTGTTTTTTTTTAATATTTTTTTTACACGCTATAACAAAATTACAAGCACTATGGACAACTTATTTATTTATTAAATTTACAAAAACTCTATTTTTTTTATATAAAAAAATCTTTTTTGTCTCAATCTACTTTATACTATGACAAGTAGAAATGGATAAAAACTCAAGGATATGACTTAGATAGACCAGTCCCCATAAACAATCAAGGGGAGCAAAATTTACAACAATGCTGACACAAATGCTTGACAAAAGGAGACAAAATGGACCTGGCAAGGTATCAATCGAAGGAAACAAATTAACCAGATAAAAATAAAAGAGGCAAGGAAACCGGCTCGTCAAGACACCGTGGTTGACGAGAGGGGGAATAAGCCCAAGTTCCAAGATTAGACAAGAGATTAAAAAAAAAACAAACCCCAAACACAATATGACAGAACATAAAAGAAAGCAACCTCGTACAAAATTCTTTCTAAAAAAATAAGCAAATAATATTTATTTCATTTATTTCTAACTGAAACACAATGAAGAGAGGACAGAGAACAAATCAATAAAACAGAGGATAATTTATCATTTATAGCACACGAGGGGACGTCTCCAAGCTCTAACCAGCTAGATATGCTGGGATGGGGCAGCGGTGTGTGTGCATAACAAAAGAACAAAGTAAAATTATTGTGTGGTGATACACAGAGCTCAGGGGGAAGCAAGACTTGTAACGGCATTTAACTTGTATTGCATATATCATAATGAGATCTTAGAATGAGATAATAAAATTTTGTTTTGTTCTACTGTAGACTACTATTCCAAATCCAATAATGCAAAATATACGATCATAAACACATTGCAGTACGTCTGGAGTATCTGTATAAAGTAATCATCTCTTCGTATAAATATCCAAACAACTAAAACGCTTAGTAGTGAAACTGGCAAACTTTACGTGGCAACTTAGTTATGTACATTTTATATTGTGTTCCTGACCTTTGTCCGTGATGGAGGGTCGAGTATTGACCTACCTGACTATTTTCACGGCTGAGGGTTTGGCCTACTTTATTTTCGTCATGAGCTTTACTTAATTTAAGTCCAAAACCTTAACTTGTGCATGAATTAGTGAATTTTTTCTCATTAGAAATTACCAGAGCATTCTGTCTCGTCATAGGTTATGTGACAGTTTTTATATAAATAGAGGTTATAAACAATTTTTTTATATAAAAATGGTTGTAAACAATGTCTTCATTCCAGTTTTAATAACATTCTCTTTGAATCTATTATGAGAGTTCATAGCTGTGCTCAATTATAATTTGAGAGGA
Organism: Megalonaias nervosa; assembly: GCA_016617855.1. Lineage (NCBI taxonomy): Eukaryota > Metazoa > Mollusca > Bivalvia > Unionida > Unionidae > Megalonaias > Megalonaias nervosa. The sequence goes on along the minus strand of JAECUM010024907.1, from coordinate 30,242 downwards.
ATTAGTTAATTAAATTATTCATTGGAATTACAGTGCTCTTGACTTTTTGGCAACCACTACTTTGGGGCTATGAAGGCTCATTCAAGACATTTTGGATTGTATAACTGTGGTCAATTAAGACATTCAAGACTCTTGGTACATCAAGACATTCAAGATTATAGGAATTGATTCGGAATATTCTATACTTTTGAACTTGTGGTAGATCATTTAGGATTATTTGGGATTTTATTCACAATACTGTAAGTGTCTTTTGAATTTTCACTTTGTATTATGGGGAAATAAATTATTTGTTGAATTTTAGCAAACTTTTTCGTTTTTCTTCCTTCTGCTACATAGAGTCGTAACAGATATCGGTTGCTCGTCCGGAATCTGAATTTCTTTAAAATATTCCAGTGTTATTAAAAATGTCTTTAAAATTTAAATTGAGTTTACTTCGGACTTTTTCTGTCCCTGGTAAAGTTTTAATTTCACACATTTAAGAAATCTTTAGCCAAACCAACAAGAACTCATAATCTCATCTAATGTCGACAAGTTTGAGTAGTAATAAAAATCTATTACTACTGTTTGTTTCAAATCCTACCCAGAAGGAATTAGAGTCTACGAAAAAGTACGAGTTCTTTACGCTTTCCAGACATTATGACATGTCGGAAGTAAAATCATCTTTAACCAAGCGGGAAATAAAGAATATTTTGGTTCAGTGTTTAGTGGGAAAGGACATTTTGGATGACTGTACTCTCAGTTTTATTAGTAAGTCAGTCTATGGTTTGGATAGAAAATTCAACGAATTACAGCTATAAAAAAAAATCAGATTCAGAAAGAGGAAAATGAGAGCCTAATGCAAATGCAGATGAAGAAAGAAAATATGCAGATGCAGAGAGAGATTACACAGAGAGAGAGAGAGAGAGAGAGAGAGAGAGAGAGAGAGAGAGAGAGAGAAATGCAATTCAGATTTTAAAAAATAAGCACTGTGGAGCAGAGCATACACACAAATGCACACCCTTTCAGTGGCGTAGCGATGGTACTTAACGCCCGGGGACAAAACATAAACTTGGCGCCCGGGGACAACTGTCCCCCCCCCCCGCCCTCCCTAAGCTACGCCACTGCACCCTTTACACGCATAGGGTTCTATATCATCTATTGGTGTCTTTGCAAATCCTATCTCTATTAAAATATTAAGGGACACGGAAACTTCTCAGTCTTTTATTATAAGGTAATTTGCCTTTGTCTGAGATGTCTTCTAGTAAAAGTGTTCTTACTCAGGGAGTAGAATGAGGCTTTGTTAATGTTCCTCTCTCCATTATGTCAAATTGGCATCAGAAATAGTCTCAGGGCCCGTGACAAATATCGCTGCCCTCATGTGCTTGAAATATTAGCCTGAATTAGTCTGAAATCAACTTTAGCAATTATTAAAATAGTGAAAACGAACTTTGCCCGACTAGACAATACCAGCTTCTGAAAGTGTAATGAATGAATTATACAGTATATAAGATGTAAAAATAGTTATCGGCTCGCTTTTTATTCTTTAACAATTTGCCTTTGAAGTCCAGGAGGTGAAAATGACCAAGTGGAGCTAGCATTTTTGTTACAGGTGCACAGCTGAAGTAAGTCCAAGCTGTGTTCTCGATAATTAATATTACACCCATCAATCATACACCAAAATGAAGGGATTTAAAAGTTCTTTTAACAAAGCTTACGATATACAAGGCCTTTATTTTAAATAGTCATGATAACAAGCGAGGAAAACCTGGGAAATTTTTTACTTTCAAAATCTAACCCTATGCTAATACGAAAGTGTAGAGCGCCACCATACAATTGACTACATGCCAGATTTACTGAAAAAGAAACTGTTATAATGACAATGGGCAATTTTACGTTTTCCAAAAACACATGTTTGCACATTTTAGGAAGAATTTTATTTAGTTAAAATTTACAATCAAGACATATATTAGACTGACTTTAGCAAGTCATCACAAGAAAATAGGTAATGGGTGGGGCCCTTTGAGTGCAACTGTCTTAACGTACATACGTGTCTGCCAACCTATCGGCGTAAGGATAATAACACTGGATAGCAAATCGCCAGATAGAGTTAGACTATCCTTATTTTAACTATATATTAGACACGTGTATCTCTCCAAGTTAAATCAAGACCATCATTCAAATCACACAAAGATTCCTAGTGATGATACTGCCATTATTGTCCATTTACACACTGGACTTAAAAAAATGTCTATTACACATAGGACTTAAAATAGTCCATTACACGCAGGACTTAAACTAGTCCATTACACAAGATTTAAAATAATCCATTACACTCAGGACTTATCAGCTGTTGCCCAGCATAATTACGAATAGAAACTGACGTCAACCTACTGGGGTTCTAGTTCCATTTCTGGGTCAAACAAATCATAGTTGGTGGGCAGATTTTACACTTACTTTACTTGTGTACCACACTACTTTCACAACTACAATAACATGCATCTCAGTACAAAGGATGACTCCTTTCTAATTATTCCATGACATACATGAGCTCCTTTCATGAATATTTCAGATTGAAAGGCACAAAACCTATAAATTCAGGAATAAAAGTACTTATTTTGGCACTAAACCGGAAGCATTTTATCCTAGTTTGACCCCAGATAGCAAACATTACTTCGCGGTGATGTTGAAGAAGACTATCTTCCTACTTACCAACACCCCCACCCTTTCATTTCTCAATAGTATGCTCAATGTGGAGACGTTCATTAACATCTTTTTTTTTTTTAAAACCCAAATTGGTAAACGCTGGATAATCTAAACAGACTGGATATATACACTTAGGTTGCTTGAGGACCCCAAGAAAAACCCATTTTAATCTCTGTCTTAATCAGTCTGGCTGTTTGTTTCTTTCCTTTTGCTTCCGGATCCAATACGCATGCGTCAACAAGTCCAACGTCAGTCTAGACTACTGGTATACTAAATTCCAAACGATTAAATTTTTTTTCATCTTCGCTTGCTCTATGACACATTTTTCACAATTGTATAATTAACAGAAAGATCATCTGACCTACTTGAAGCTAGAATGTTTTTCATCCAACTTATTTTTAGTCTCTTTAAACTGTGGTTGGAAACTCCTAAATGTCACTACCAGCAAATATTTGTCTCTCTTGTTGTTTAGACAAGTTTTATGAAAACTGTTCAGTTATATTATGTTCCCAAAGTCAACTGAATATCTGTATGCAAACTATATTGAATTTGCCACATTACAGGCAATATTCACTAGGTAACAATATTTTAACCCCACGTAGAAGTTTAAGGTCAAGGCTATCTCTGAATTCCCAGTGCATATAAGTAAAAAGTAACTTTGGGGTCTGGCTAGATATTATCGTAAACTTTGCTCCAATTTTTCCATAACTGCTAAACCCCTGACGAATTTGTTGAATAAGAATTGCAATTTTCATTTTACTGAAAAATGTCAGGGGGAGTGTCAAAAATTAAAAGCCACACTTAAGAGTGCACGGGTTCTTTCAGCTCCAAATTTCAGTCAATTATTTAAAGTCTCGGTTGACGCAAGTGATGTAGCGTTGGTGGAGTATTGATTCAAGAAGACAAAAATGGTATATACCATCCAGTGTCATATTTTTTAAAACAATTAAACAAGCACCTGAGAAATTATTCCACAGTCGAGAAGGAATGTTTGGCTTTGATACTGGCTTTTCAACACTTTGAAGTGTCGTTCAGCTTCTCATCCGATTATTGTATTCTGTGACCACAACTCCATTACTTACATTAACAAAGTGAAAACCAAAAATCAAAGATTGGTGAGATGGAATTTGATGTTGAAGGATTACAATATTGACATTAGGCATATCAGAGGAACGACACTCTGACCGCATATGTAATTTCACGTGCATGTAAGTACTATATTGCCTTATTTTGTATATATTATGTATGATTCATAAGACATATTCATATGTAATTTTAAGTATTGTAGTATCATATGTATATTTGACTAATATGTACAAGAAAGCTTTATTGCATAAATCTTTCTGTTTCTTTACGAGGGGATGTGTTATGTATATCTATATTATGTGTTTAACTTTGTCCATGAGTATAGGTTGTAGTTTAATCTAATGGTCATTTTTAAACACATGTTTAGATAGCTCAGTTTTGTCCATGGTTGTATACAAAATAGAACATACGGCATGTGACTAATAGAAAATACATGCATAAAATTAAAATACATACATAGAATTATCGCGGTAATCCCCCCTTCATACCAAACAAATGTTAAAGTAGACAATAACTAAGCAATGGTGAAACTTCGAATAAAAGTTGCCATTCAAAAAATCAGTAATGTACTTAAATCGTACATGAGGGAAGAAACAATTAGCAAAGAGTTAATTGGAAGTAGAGGAGGGTGTTATTATGAATTTACCCCTTTTTACTGATATAAACGTGGTTCATTTATAACTTGTGGCTCTACTCGAATAGAAACCCGAATTATGTGGAATTGGACGATTGTTTCCGAATAAACGCAGATGAATATTGTGCAACCGGCAGTGTGGTAAATTCTGTATCGCTTGCATAATGATATTGAAATAAGAGTGGGCAAGGACTGTAACTGAGTTTCATAAACTTGTCTCAGCAACAAGAAAAATGTTTGCTCCTCGTGCCGTTTGTGAGTTTCCTCCTGTTTTAGTCTCAAGTTAAATGGGAATATAAAGTTAGATATAAAACATGCAAGATTTAAGCAGGTCTCCTGAACTTTTTGTAAATTATACAAATCTCAAGTGCATCATAGAAGAAGCTAAGATGATAAAAATGTAATCGTTTGGAATACTATATTCGCACACCCTCCCGTTGGTGTGTAATCCCCTACCTATTTTAAAAAAGAAAAGCATCAATCAAGGGGCTCCTAACACATGTCAACGTATTAGCGTTTCAAAGCAAACGAAACTCCTGATGTTAAACAAGCAGACAGAACCTTTTCTGGTTTCTAGAATAGTCCATTTCAGTAGAAACTATGTCGTCTAATTCCAATATTTGCAATGTCTCGTTTTAATATTTCTAAATCAAACTAAACAAATAAAATGGAGGAACTCGTGTATACATGTGTTCAAAGCGATAATTCCATAATTTACGGAATTATTGACATTATCAAAGACGACAAACTACATCACATCTGTTACTTGAAAAAATGGACATGCCCATACAAATGTGGTGATCGCGTTACATAAAAACCTTCCGTTTGATTCGAAATGCCAATAAATCAACAGTGTTTGGGACCCCCTAGCTACAAATCAAAGAATGAAATGACTAAGCTTTGTGCATTTTTTTTTTTATATCCTTGAAAGCTTGTGTCTTTGAAATGGGGAGGGGGTGGTTTACAAACAAACGTGATGGTGTGCGAAATCTAGGCTTACTTCCTTGCCTCGACTTACGTTTGACGCAAATGTTGACGTTTGCGTATTGGCTCACAAGCAGCCCGAAAACAACATAATCACCCGATACGTCCATTGTTTCAGCCTTACAGGCCTTCAACCCTCAACAACGTATATTTTCATATGTAATGCACATACAAATGCAGCTCACATGGAGCTCGTATCATTGCTTAACATTTACATACGCTTAATATATCAATCTGATTAAAATCAGATCTCCACTGTCCTCAAATTACATAATATATGTGTATTATTATTAAGGGCAAATTTTAAGAAACCATGGGATCCCCCCCCCCCCGTGATAAAGCCAATCTGATTTTTAAAAAAATACAAACTGGTATATTTTGATACATTCAAGCAATATATAAGTATATGCCAGACTATTTAAATTATCCATTTAATGTGGAACAACTTGAGTAAGCAAAGATGTTAACGAACATCTCCACATTTGAGACACTGCTGAGAAAGAGGACGCCGTTTGTAGGTAAATAATATAGCCGATGAATAGGATGGTGTGACCATAGCGAAATCAAGTTATGTTTCAATGTATTTTTATAATTTTTTTTAAAAATCGTATTCAAACTCTTTTGAGGACAATATATCACAGTTGTACAACAATGGTAAGTTGACAATAATTATCTGCAATTAATTATATTTGCTTCTTTTCTAATCAAGACCATCCCTTTTGACTAGCTAAATGGACACGCCCTGATGCATTTGTTATTGCAGATTTATCTCCCGTGTACTCAGGGGAAGTAACATTGGCTAGAGATATTAATTACCACAGATATAGTGATAATGAAAAATTCAAATTCTTTCAAAAAAATGCATAAAACAGTTTTATTAAATATAAGTTTATATCCTCACAGTAAAATTATTATATCCTCATAGAAAAATGACTATTTAGAATTTAAATAAATTTTGTATTTATATTGAATAGTTTTAAATAAAAGAGTTTTCACTCTATATAAAAAAACCCAAATGATTATGTTCTTTGTATTTGAAGGAGAAATTGAACCCGATAGACCCTTTATCGGGTTCACCATTAATTTTGGCCCACCCTTCCACTGAGGGCGGAAGGGTTTCATGAAAGCGCTTAAAAAATATATCTTGTGTTGTGAGAAAGTAATAGTCAATGAACTACAACAGCTAACCTATATGTTAATGGCTTGTGAATATCGTCTTGAAAAAAACAAAACGCTAGTTTTAGTGTCATTATATGTATTGTATACTGGCAAAAGCTATCGAATAGCATGTCATTTCTCCATCTGTGACACTGCATTTAATAGATGCGTGACTACATCGATAAAAATATGTTCCGTAATTTTACAATAGAATAAAATTTAAATCTCACATTAAACCCCTATCCCATCCATTATACCAAATAAGCATATAATCTAACAGATTTTATAATGCCTCTTAGCTACCTCCTTTTATAATATTCCTAACCGCCCCAACTCACCTATTTTAAACAAAACAACCATCCCATTCGCGTCTATTTTAAATTCATAGTTGGTCTGCAATTGACCGCTATGGTGTCCCAAGTGGTTAAAGCGTCCGCCTCCGTGGGAGGTCGCGGTTCTAACCCCGGCCGAGTCATACCGGAGACATAAAAATGGTACTAGCAAGCTCACTCGCTTGGCTCTCAGCATTAAGAGGTTAGTGTTAGGACTGGTCGGCCTGGTGTCAGGATAATGTGACTGAGTGGGACATGATGCAACATGTCCGCAGCATCGCTATAAACTGCCACACTGCATACATCATAGTGATATGACTAAAATTGTTCAAGTTAAAATCCAAAAATTAAACAGTTGGTCTGCACTCTACACTATGTTATAATAGCTGGAAGAAACTTGTGCTTGATCCTAAATATGTTACAATTCTGCTAGTTTACAGTGAGGTCAAACAATTCATCACAATCGATACTAATTTAGGAAAGATCAAAAACGTTATTAGCACACCCCCACCTCCACCACGTTTTGCTTGTATCCCACTACTGATTTTAAAAGCGAAAAACATCAAGGGTATTTTTTTTTAAAAATGCACAAAATTTATTCATTTCATTCATTGATTTATAATTTTTAACCTGATGGACGCAAAGGTGGGTCCCAAACACTGTCAAAATGTTGGCCTGTCAACGCAAACGGAAGCTTCTCGTATAAACAAAGCAAACAAACAGACTGCTTGCTATCCGTTTCTGCTTTCTAGAATAGTCTATGTCAATAAAAACTGTGTCGTCTGCATCCTGTACTTGCAATCTCCAGTTGTAATATTTCTCAAACAAATTGAACAAAGAAATAGTAGGGACTCCTGCATACAAGTGTTCAAAGAGGTGTAAATCCAAAGTTTGCGTAATTATTGATATTTTTAAAGACGGTGAACTACATCACATCTATTGCTTGAAAACATAGACTGGTCCAAGCAAATATGGCGAAAGTGTTGCTAACGAAATTCCCATTGGATTCGAAAAGCCAATAAGCTGACGGTGTTTGGGACCCCATGGCGACAATCAGATTAGAATTTATAAATCTCTGAACGAGTTTGCTAAGTTCTGGATATTTTTTTTTTTTTTTAAATATCCTTGATGCTTTCTGTTTTAAAATCGGTAGGCGGTACAACCAAACTGGAATGTGCGAGAATATTAGAGTGATAAATGCACTGATCGACATTGTTTTATCCCCAAGGTAAATATACTTGTGACAGTTGGAAATTTATTTTTTTAATCTAGACACAGATTGTTTGGACAAAAATGTAATGTGCTGCAGTTAATTCTCGTTTACTGCTTAAAACCACTAAACTAGAACGTGTGTGTGTGTGTGTGTGTGTGTGTGTGTGTGTATTTTAAATAGAGGTGAAGAAAGTCACTATTATTATTATTATTATTATTATTGGTGCATGAGAAATGCAGGGCACTGAAATGTCGCCATTGAAATGTCGCTAATGACCCAAACACGAGTCCTGTTTTAAATATGGTCAAAGCATGCCTTACACTTTGAAGACACGCAGCACAAAATAATATTTATGAACTGACTTTTTACGATTGCATTGCACTGCAGACAAATCAACGAACTGAACCACACATAGAGTTGTTCTAGATTGCATTTTTTAATGTATACAAACTAACGAATTTTTTAATCAAGATTTGAACAAATGTACTGGAAAGCTTTGATGTTTTTTCTATTCTTCAGTTGTTTTTCTTTTGTTGTTTATTTTTAGACGGTGACGTTAAGTAACTACCCACCAAGTGTATGTAACATCCATCAATAACATAAACATTAGTCAATATAGATCATAAGAGTTATTATTATTATTATTATTATTATTATTATTATTATTTGATGAGGATGAGATAAAGATTTTGAAGTAGTGGTATCTTAAAGCGAGAATAGATACCGTTATGATCTAAATCTAAATTAGTATATTTTAAACTCGTGTGTGTGTGTGTGTGTGTGTGTGTGTGAGAGAGAGAGAGAGAGAGAGAGAGATAAAAGAATCATTCTTCTTCTTATTATTATTAAATGGCACTAAAGACACCAAACGGGAATCTTGTGTTATATAAGGTCAAATTATGCATTTGAATTTGAACACACACAGAACAAAATAATATTTATGAGCTCATTTTTTACGACTGCAGATAGACACGGACTTAAAAATCTGCCTCACGCAAATAGATGTGCTAGACTGCGTCATTGAATGCCTACAACCTGATGAATTTTGGAATCAAGATAAAATAAAAACCTGGAAAAATTTGAGTTTGTTCCAGTCTTTTTTTATTTGAAAACAGTAACATTAGGAAACCACCCACCAAGTTAATGTTATATCCATCTTGCCTGAACCATAAACAATAATAATGATAATATTATTATTATTATTATTATTGAGAGATTTTGAGAGTGGTATTCAAGCGGGAACAGATACCATTATGATCTGAATCTAAATTATTCTATAGGAAACTCAAGTGTGTCTGTCTATGTGTGTAAAACGGCAACGGAGGGAGGGGGGTATGAGGAGTTAATAAATAGATAAGGCACACATCAAATAGGAGATGTTTAGGTCTATAACGCCCAGATGTAATGTCTAAAAATGGACATACGGGTTTTCCCAGGAGGAGCATCTTAAAAATGCATATTAGGTGGGACATAAAAAGAAATTCAAGTATTTTCAGAGCGGCGTGTTTTTGAATTTAGGTTATGTCATGCTTTAGTGGTTATCGATGTTTAGCGGATGATTGACCACGGCGCTATACCCCAGATCTAGCGAATATAAAATGAAATAAATGGATGGAATAAATGAAAATCTGAGCAGAGATATAGAACAGAACAACACAAGTCCCCTTATACAGAATACAACATATTAACCAAATGGATAAAACAAAATACAAGTACAGAATCTTTTGCAGGATGCACCTCTACCAGAAAAGAAAATAAATCAATTAACTCTGTGTTCTTAAATACACGTCGCAGCTCCGTTGATATCGATACAGTAAAGTTCATCACGAAATCGAGCGAGTGTTTCGAATTTTAATTGTCCAACACGTCTTTCATAACCTGGTAACTGGCTGCTGTTCACTCTCCGGAATCAGCACAGCTTGTCGATTGGGGTCAACTTGACTGAACACTCTCGGGTTCCCTCTTGTCTAATTATGCATCCCGCCACCTTTAGTAGCCTTTCAAGGTCGTTCAGTATTTTATACTGGTTGTCCAATGTCTATTTTAGGTGTGGAAGATATTCCCTGATAAAATAAAATCAATTCGGTCCAATACTTCGTCCATTTATTTCTTTCTGAACAGAACATGCATTCCACTCTCCGGTACACCCAGAATAGCCCGTATCACGTTTCACAACGGACACTTCACTGCCAATAGACTTCAGGTCATAACCTTGCATCGAATGCAAACAATGCCGTATTTGTTTATATACACTCGAGCTTCTCTCTTTCCAAAAACAATTAACACCGTGTAAGAAAATTAATGGATTTCTCCAGTAGAACTAATTACAATCACTAATTGGTCGATAACAATTGACAATTAAGCCACTGCAGCGTGAACTATTAATCACTATCTTGAACTACTGTAGGTTACATGCACACATACGGCTCATCAGTAAATAACCGTACAACCCACATCCGTTGCTTAAAATCTAATACAACAATTCATAGTTTTAAAGACTTCACATCCTAGTCAAACAAATAAATCAAACAAAATCCACTCCTTAGCTTGTACCACATTATTGCTAATTAACAATTCGTCTGCAGAAAAACATCCCACAAGCAGGCTCGGCCCTAGGATGTGCGGGGCCCAAGGCAGCAAGCGATGAGCGGGGCCCCAAGCAAAATAAATGCATTGCGGAGTTGATTTCCGTCAGCAGCGCGGGGCCCCTGAAAGCGCGGGGCCCATGGCGGTTGCCTCGCTCGCGTTGCCCTAGGGCCGGGCCTGCCCACAAGCCAAATAATGATCAATTCTTAGCATACATGATTAATATATGTAATTTAAGTCAAATCAAAAGACACATGTCAAAGAAAAGCTATATATGAAATTAAGACAGTACCTTTTAGCGTTAGCAGAACCGTTTAAATACACCCTTGGTTACGTGTCCCTCAATGGCTCTCAACTACACGTCCCTTGGACAACCTTTACGATGGTCTCGCCACCCCGCACCCCCACCGAGTCATTACCTTTACGCCTCGCGCAAAAACTGGACTACCTGAATCTGCTGTTTAAGCCATTTTTAAAACACGAGACTTCGCATATGAACACGCCACGGACCATTAACTAGCCAGTCAAGTCTCAAGTTTGTCTAACCGCCATAATAAACAAAAGCCCCACCAGGGTTTGAAAAATTCTACATTTCCCGCTTCCTTCCCGATACAAATCTTTGAAAAGTTTTAACCTATGACAAATATTTCAGCAAGCACAAAAGCTGCTTCTGCAACATTTCAACCCTTGACCATTTCGATAATCAAAACCCAATCTTCAACCCCTATCCAATTTCGCCTGACATAATTACCAAATGGGACCTCATTAATAAACAATCAAACCCGAACCAGATGTACTCAAGTACTAGCATCATTAAACATGCCGCGGATGTATTCCAGTGCAAAATAAATCAATTTAAAATGTTATGTATATTTAATTTAATTTCTTGTTTGTTAGCTTTAAATACAATTTGTATTTCATTACATGCTATTGTAATATAACATTGTATGCTGGACTTGACCTTGTCCAAAACTGAGTTCATTTCTGTTTGACCTGATTAACTTTTTAATTTTTTTTTAAATTTCATTTATGTCAACAACTAATGCATAACTAAATTATTCTCTATGTGTATGAGCTTAATCTCAGGATTATTATTAAGGAAAACAAGAAGGAGTAAATATGTTGATCTGGGTCAGGGTTTTGGAGATTCCTAAGTGAATTTTACACGTTATTGCGTTGTAAGTAAACATGGCCCATTAGATCATTCTAGAAGGTTAATTTCCATTAAGTAATGTTTTGTTTTTTTTAGAAAATGCTAATTGTGATCTGAGGTCAAGTAGAGAACTATATAATCTTGTCATTGTGAAGACTTAGTCAGTCGTGCTTTAACATCAAACACCCTCAAGTTATATTATGTTGTGACCAGTTTGGGCTCAATTTTATTTTCTTCAAATTATTGAATTCAAATGATTATTTTCTCTGGAAATACAAAAGTGCTCTGATGAAATTCTTGGATAAAGACATTCGCTGGAATTTATACTGAATTCAAACCTGGAATTATATTTCTGTGAGTCAACAAAAGACTGTTGACACATCAGCACTTCAATGCTATCACAGACACGTCATCGACTTCAGTTTTGGATTTCTTTGGAACTTCTGAATTTTATTCAGGACTTTAAATTATTAGGACTTGTGTCTGTTCTGATTCTTGGATTATGTTTGGATTTAATTCACAATACCGTAAGTTGTTTTGCTTTTTTTAATTTTCACTTTGTATTCAAGGGAAATAAATTATTTGTTAAATTTTACAAAGCTTGTTGTCTTTCACTCTTTCCTTTTACTTATTTTAAGAGCATAGATTCGCAATAAAAATTGCTATATTTTACAATGACATCTACAGAATTCTATCTGTTACAGGTTATTGGACCACATTTTATATAGCCAGTCAATGAATGTACTTTATTAGGTTTGTTCTGTCTGTCTCTAAACATGCAAAGCGATTCCACTCATACTTGAAAATGTCGAAGCGAAAGTGCTTATATTTGAAAAGTCAAAGCAAAAGTATCTCCAGGTGATGCAGCCTAACTTGGATGTGTGTCAGAGAGAGAGAGAGAGAGAGAGAGAGAGAGAGAGAGAGAGAGAGAGAGATATTATTCCTACTTGGAAAATAAATCAAGGCAAATTTACATTTCTGTTATATTTTCCGCAATAAGAAATTTCACAAACACTTATTTAAAAATCTGAAACTTCTAACACTGAGACTTTTCATGCACAGATGAAGTTTAGACTGTCTTATTTTTACGCATGTACCATTGATAAATGAGCCACAAACAAATCTGATTGTAATGATATCTAAGAATTGTAGTCATTAACAGGTATACGACACATCGTTCGGAATTTGGAAGAAATCGTTTTGTCTTGTGGAATCAGTACTTTTAACACTAGTTGGTACTGCAACACTTACGACAGATCACGTGGCATGGCAAGAATGGTACAGAACCCGTAAGGAAACATGTTATGATCGTGAAGTCGCAATTGTTTGTCGTAGAGAGGTAGGCAATACGATACACTCTCTCCACAGGTCGACAAACGATCTGATAAAGGGACAAATGTACAATTTTGTGAGGATCTATCGCTTTCACAAGAAAGTACAGATTTTGGTCCCTAAAGCTATAGACTTTAAAATTCACCACTGTCTCAGTACTGGTATCCGTAACTTTTAAGATCACGGAGAAAAAAAATTCAAATTAGCCTCTTCTGGATATTTGTAAGTCCATGTTGCCTAAACGGTCTCCTTCAATATGTGGGTGATAGCCGTCAGGTTGATGAATGTAAATGTAACTATCTGTGTCGAAGTTAAGAACTGTTTCCTTGCGATCCCATTTTACGATAAAGCTGGCAGTGTTTTTCACTCGTAGTAAATTTAAGATATGTATGGTGACGAATAAAATGACAACTAATCCGACTACCGCTGAATTTTACATCTTTCATAAAGATTACAACTTATTTCATTTATCAATAGCTTCTTATAGTGTAGGCTCGTACAAAAATAACAAGAGAAAAGAGTGAAGTCAACAAGCTTTGTTTATTTTAACAAAATAATTTTTTTCCCTAGAAAACAATGTAAAAATTGGAAATAGGACTTACGGTTTGTGAATATAATCCAAAATTTAATCCTAAGATTGAAAAACACAAGTCCTATCACTAAACAGTTCTAATAGAATCCAGGTTCGAATCTCGACGACGTTCCAATATGGAAGGCGATGACGTCAGATGTGGTCGTTGTACAAATGGCAACAATTCCTCAATTGAATCACAGTTTATGTTTCCGAATAATTCCAGAATAAATTTCCACTGAATTTCTTTCTCCCAGAACTTTTATAAAAAAGTTACTCTCATTTGGTTTTCTAGAGAATAAATTATTAAATTCCAAAAACAAATGAACTTCAAAAACAATCTGGTTTCAACAATAGAAACCTTTCGAGCTCTTTCGATGCAACTGACTGAAAAGTGCTCAGAAAGGGTATTAAATCCAACTAAAATATCATCCCGTTCTCGCGTGATAGGTCACGTGGTCTCTTAACACTTGAACAACGCAATAGAAAATATGAAATTTGTCACTTAGCCAGAACAGCCATATCCAGATTCTCACTCTGAAATAAATTTCAAAATAAAACATTGTTTATTCAGACTACACGTAGACTGAACTGACCTTGGCAATAGCCAATCGATTTCGCGTAGTGTTTACACCAAACAGTGTACCAGAGTGAGCTAAAAATAATGCTAATGTAACACCTTTTACGTTTTAGATAAATAGAATTACTGAAAGAGAATATCGAATCCAGTGAAAATAATTATTACAATAAAATGTAATGAAAGAAAAATAAAATAAAAAAGAATGTTAAAACTAACACACAAACAATTTAATTACATATATGTAACAATAGAAAAGTGTCTTGCAAAACTCAAAATAAAGCAAGTAAAATATTCACGGTTAAGGCAGGCAGAATTTATCAGTCTTTTGTTACAAACTGATATATTTCTTTATATTTATAAATGTATTAATTGAAAGAAAGAAGGACGAATACATTATTGATTACATTAAAGTACAAAGAACAATACTACCATCTGTTTTTTCTTCTTCTTGGAATGAGTGAACTATTGTAAACGTTTGTGAAAAGAATAATTTTGTGTCTAGAAATTTAGGTCTTGCTATTGCTCAGTCTGCATTTATTCAAGAACATTAATTCAAGAACATCTACTGATATAAATAGAAATGAAGTGGTAAAAATTTTAGATAACTATCGTTTCTTTATTATTTGACTGTTTACTATCCATTTTCAAGACAGATGAAGCACTGACAGATTGATTAGTGTCAACGTAATGAAGAACTGTAGATGGAAAAAGTATCAAGAAGAAAGGATATGTGAAAAGTATGGTATATGGAAAGTGATTCGGAAAAACTAATAACAGTACAAGAAATCTGAAGCACTGTTTAATTTAAAACACGTTTCTTTACTTAAGCAATTTACTTTGATATACTCCATCATCAATCGAACCAAAGTTATTCGTGTTCGATCTAACGTTTGACAAATTCGGTTTTGCCTGAACTACAAGGTCCAGCAAATCAAAGGATGGAGATGATACAGGAGCGCCCAACGTTCGTCAAGCACTCTGAGAACGGAGGATGTAGCCGTAACACACACACACACACACACACACACACACACACACACACACACGACACGTCGTCTAAAGTTTAAAAGAACTTCTCGTCTTGTGAAACAAGTTCTTTCAAAAGTACTTAGTAATCGTCCAATGAGACTAATGCCAGAAGACAAGGCATGGTAAATCTTATAATATATTCAATTATATTTGAACGATTTCAAAGTAAGCAGTCGTTTTATAACATATAGATACTAATCATTTACAACGTCTAGATACTAATGATTTACAACATCTAGATACTAATGATTTATAACATTTTGATACTAATGATTTATAACATTTAGATGCTAACGATTTCTAAGATTTAGATACTAATAATTAAGGCGCCAATACCGTTTGGGATACAATCGTTGTTTGCTTTTCAAAGTCTCTGTAAATCAGAGGTCTCAAACTCAAACCATCCTGAGGGCCGCATGACGGCATTTTCGATGGCCCAAGGGCCGGACCATCTTAGTTATCTCTCATGACACATTGTGATGCCAATCATTTTGTGGGCCACAGGATACGGCCTGGCGGGTCACATGCGGCCGCAGACCGCGTGTTTGAGACCCTGCTTTAAATGCACTCACGAATTTCCCATGGTGGATTCTGAATGGGTTTTTCTAAACTGTCCTTTAACAAAAATATATTTTGATGCAACACTAATTGGAGAAGCCGTGGCATCGAGAACCTTATGTCCATGTTGAATTTTGTGTTAGAATGTTTTACAATTTTTCATTTTCAAAATTAGATTTTTTAAAATTTCATTTCTTAATTTGCATCAAGTTTTCAATTTTGGTGTTGCCTTGAATATAATTTTTTGCTGTGCAAAAGACTGACTGAGAAAAAGTAAACGTTTCAGTTCGAGATTGAAAACTATCAAGCAAGAAAGTGAAGAGATTTAAGTTTTACGGCTTTTTTGGAAGACATAGGCATAAACAGGCATAAAACACTTAGACAGGCAGCGATTAAATATTATCTCTGTGTTACGACTTCATGTTCTTAAAATACTTTCTTTTCAATTATACAAGGACCTTAGAATATAGGCATACAGTAAGAACATCTGGAATAGTTCTGCCTTTATTCTGTTGTTTTTATTTCAACCTGTAACAATCAGAAATGACGCACCCTTTCTGTTTACAATTAGTGCACGTACGAAGAGAAAAGGATTTCTGGTAAGTCTTATCACATATTTGATTTCTAAAAGTTGTAATACTTTTAATCTATATTGCATCTCTCTCTCTCTCTCTCTCTCTCTCTCTCTCTCTCTCTCTCTCTCTCTGCAACTGTATTTTCCTCTTTCGCCGCATCTACCTCTCTTCTCTGTGCAGTTGCATTTGTATTTGCCTCTCCTTTTGAATTTGCTTTTCCATCATTTCTTTCAGTAGCTGAAGCTTTGTTAATTCCAGTTCCATCTTATTTTGTAATTGTAATACTTTTAACTTCCTATCAAAACTACAGACTCATTTGCTAATTAAACCTAAAGCACTATTGTCCAAAATTTCCTTTCCCACCAAATACTGAACCAAAATATTCGTTATCTCTTGCTGTTTTAAATATCTTTGCTTCATAAATATCATAATGTCTGTCAATCTCAAGCAACTCATCCTTCTTCATAGAATCTAACCCTTCCTGGGTAAGATTTAAAACAAAGTTCTCTACTTTAGATGACGTTGTGAATGCTTGTTGGTTTCACTAAAGATTTCTTAAATGTGTGAAATTAAAATCTTTACCAGTTCCCAGATATTCAATCACAAGACCAACAGTATAGTGTTACGTATATTTAGTCCGTATTGTTTTGTTTGCTTTTTTTCCATGATTATATGTTTTGCATATCTGTATCTTGTACTTGACCTTGCTCAAAATCAAGTTAATAGTGTACATTACCAGTGACATTTGTTTTGTAAACAACATAATAGACAGCTAATATTTCTTTATCATTATCGATTAAATATTCAGATCAGTATTAGGAGAAACATGTTTACTTCGATTTGAGATGACGATAGTCTTGATTCTGACCATAGAAACTTCTAGAATGGAGCTTTCCTATTAGCCGACAGAGTAGTTTCAGAAAATGGTCATTGCGACCCAGGTCAAGTAGAGGGGTATATAATCTTGTTTACATTGGGATTATTCATTCTTGCCTAACATCTGAATCAGAATCAGTCGTATTTTTGTGTTCAGTTTTTAATTTAGTTGGATTTATTTATTCAAATTATTATTCACTGGATTTACAACGTGCTCAATAATATTCTTGGACAAAAACATTAATCTGGAATTATAGTGAATTCAAACAAGGGCATTTTGGATTATATTATTGTGATACATCAAAAGATTGTTAACAAATTGCCACATTCCAGGCCAGTGTCACATTAGCACATTCGAGACTACAGGCATATCAACATATTCCATATTGGCATTTATTTGGAATACCACTAATTAAATTTGAACTTCATACATCTGGACTTCTGTTTGAACTTTCAGGACTATTTGGGATCTAATCCACAATATTGCAAGTTCTTTTTAAATATTCACTTTGTGTTGTAGGGAAATAAATTATTTGTTGAATTTTACAAAACTTGGCTTTCGCTCCTTTCTGTCACTTAGTTTAAGACCATAGAGTCGTAACAGTAAAATGTTCCAAAGGAATTCCAATTATTTTGCATGTACCAACAGTCCTGAATGCACTGATATACCAATATTTTTTATGTACAGCAATGATGTTGTTATGAGTCTGTGCTCTTAAAAATAAGTAATAAAAAAAGAGTGAAGAGCAACAAGCTTTGCAAAATTCAACAAATAATTTATTTCCCAAGAATACAAAGTGAAAACGAAAAGAATTAAAGGTATTGCGAATTAAATCCCAAAATTAATCCTATAATTACAGAGACAAGTCCTAATAAGTTAAGATCCTGAATAAAATTTATTAGAAGTCCAAATTAGCTCCAAATCTGATGGTGTTGATGTGTCTTTTGTAGCTTGTATAATGCTGATGTGTCAACAGTCTTTTATTGAATGACAGTAATATAATTCCAGATGTGAATTCACTATAAATTCCAGTGAATGTCTCTGTCCAAGAATTATATCAGAGCACTTTTGTATTTCTAGAGAAAATAATCACCTGAATTCAATAATTTGAAGAAATAAAAATTCCAGCCCAGAATTACTCGTAACAACATAGAATACAACTTGATTGTACTAGATCTTTAAAGCACGAATGAATTTTCCATTCAGTGACACTATTATAAAGTCTTCTACTTAACCTCAGGTCACACTTAGCATTTTCTAAAAAAAAAAATATTACCTAATGGAAAATAACCTTCTCTGATCCTGATGTATACAAAATAAAAATGTCAGTTATTATTAGAAACCTATAACTCAAATTGACAATACAGAACCTGGATTATGTCAGTAGACTAGGTGAATTCCAATAATCTTGACCCAGACCCAAATAAACATATTTACTTCTATTAATAATGATCCTAAGCCCATGCACAAAGAGAATATTTCAGTTATGCATTAGTTGTTTACAGAATAAAATAAAAAACAATCAATTCAGGTCACGGAGAAATGAACTCAATTTTGGACAAGGCCAAGCCCAACATAAAATGTTACATTACAATAAGATGTAATGACATTTTAAAACAATTAAAAAATGCTAACAAACAATACAAATTAAATATACAAAACAATATAATTCAGAAGTCTTTGAATGAATTTATAATAATCCCAAAGTGGTGTTTGAGTCTAAAAATAAATGAGCACTTTGTAATTCCAATGAATATTTTGAAAATAATATTTCTTTCAAATTATAACTGAACACAACTATTAGGTCTGATAATAGATTCCCAAACACTGATATTAAAACAGGAATGAATAATTGTTAACTACATCCTTTATATACTGAACTTCACTTGATCTAAGACACAATAGAATTTCTGGAAAACTTAAATTTCTGATGGAATTTTCCACCAAACTGTAAACAAATTCACTTCCAGAACATTCTGAGTTTGTAAATAAGGTTATGCCTTGAACTCAAATTTTAATAAACATCTTGTTTACTTCAAAAATGAGGAAGGCAAAATATGACAATAGTCAAAACTCTACCCTCAATCACGCACAAAGGTTAAGCACACATAATAGATATACAAAACAGGTGTAATTACAGGCCTGTTTAAAGAAAAGCTCCATAGTCTGGGTGTTGATGCCTTTAAGTATCTTGAAACTATATTGCTCGAATTCACACTGAACTAAATGCCACCAATATACTCTATTTCATCAGCATACTCCATACCATCAGTATATTATATACTATCAGGTTATTCCATAATATAAGTATACTCCATACCAGCAATATACTCAATACTATAAGTATACTATATCACATCAGTATACTCCATACCAGCAGAACACTCTGTACTATCAGTATAATACATACTATCTGTATATGCAATAATATCAGTATTCTATATACTATCAGTATACTCCATATTACCAGTATACTCCATGCTATCAGTATGCTATATAATATCCATAAACTCCATACTATCAGTATTCTCTGTACTATCAGTATACTCCATACCATCAGCATACTCCATACTATCCATATACTCCAAACTATCTGTACACTCCATACTAAAAGTATTCTCCATACCATCAGTATACTATACACTATCAGAATAATCCATACTATAAGTATACTCCATATTATCAGTATACTCTATACTATCAGATACTCAATACCATCTGTATACTCCATGTTATCAGTATACTATATACTATCCATAACTCCATACTATCTGTATACTCTGTACTATCAATATACTCCATACCAACTGTATACTCCATAGTATCAGTATACTCAAACTATCAGCATACTCCATAGTATCAGTATACTCCATACTCTCCATATACTCTATACTATCAGTACACTCCATTCTATAAGTATTCTCCACAAGATCAGTATACCATATACTATCAGTATATTCCATATTCTTGGTATACTCCATACCATCATTATACTCCATACTCTCCATATACTCTATCTTATCAGTACACTCCATTCTATAAGTATTCTCCATACTATCAGTGTACCATACACTATCAGTATACTTCATACTCTCAGTATACTCTATACCATCAGTATCCTCTATACTATCAGTATCCTCTATATTATCAGTATCCTCCATACTATCAGTATATTCTGTACTATCAGTATACTCCATACCATCAGTATACTTCATACTCTCAGTATACTCTATACCATCAATATCCTCTATACTATCAGTATCCTCTATATTATCAGTATCCTCCATACTATCAGGATATTCTGTACTATCAGTATATTCCATACCATCAGTATACTCCATACTATCAGTATACTCCATTTTATCAATATATTATATACTATCCATAACTCCATACCATCAGTATACTCCATACTATCAGTATACTCCATTTTATCAATATATTATATACTATCCATAACTCCATACCATCAGTATACTCCATACTATCAGTATACTCCATATTATCAGCATAATCATACCATCAGCATACTCCATACTATCAGTATACTCCATACCATCAGTAATAATAATTTCCAAATGACATCACTAGTATTCAACCAATCAAACACTGCTATTTGATTCATTCAAGTATGTGATTCACTGTTTTTGTCCATTTAGACCTTTGCCTTTGATAATTAAGAAAACCATTCTAGACTGCTATTTTTGTTTGAAACTAAATATTTATAACCAATAACATGTTAAAATGTGTTCCCAAGATTTTCCCAGATTCATTTTGAGAAATTCTATGATGAAAAACTTAAACTCCTGTAAGGCAAGATGAAGGATAAGACACGAGTAAACCAGATGCTTTCACCTACTGGATATGGACATCATTCCTGCTGTAGCCTGTAAGTACAACTTATCAATACTCCACACTATCAGTATAATCTGTACCATCAATATATTCCATACCCCATGCCATCAATATAACCTGTACCATCAGTATACTCCATACCCTGTGCCATCAATATAATATGTACCATCAGTATACTCCATACCCCGTGCCATCAATATAATATGTACCATCAGTATACTCCATACCCTGTGCCATCAATATAATCTGTACCATCAGTATACTCCATACCCTGTGCCATCAATATAATCTGTACCATCAGTATACTCCATAACCCATGCCATCAATATAATCTGTACCATCAGTATACTCCATAACCCGTGCCATCAATATAATCTGTACCATTAGTATACTCCATACCCCATGCCATCAATATAATCTGTACTATCAGTATACTTCATTTTATAAATATACTCTATACCATGAGTATACCCTCTACCATCAGTATACATACACCACACTCTACTGCAGGACTTCCATCTTCGCTAGCCAAGGTTCCAATGTGATAACCCTATCTACACCTTGGCGTATTGAGCAGATATATCTGTGATTTGGGTCTGTGAATTTCAAGGGATGCAGCAGCAAGCCACTGCATCCAATCAAAATTAAGTTGTTAAAATTTGAATGCTCTTCCTTTATGACCAAGACAAGGGGAGAACACAGCTTGAATGGACTGATAAATAAGCAATCTTCCACTGCTGGTCTGTGTTTGTACAAATACATTTCACTCAAATACACCTGTAATGGCTCCCCTCTGGTACACAGACTTTCAATGTTAAACTTACAAAGTATCCTTTTCAGGTCAATTGCCCCCACCATTTTTGGCCGATGTACAATGCACCATGCTATTGTTTAGTTGGCATTACATACTAAAGGAGGCAACTCATGAAATTCAATAGACGTAGCTAGGACAAAGCACCAATATATGTTTGATACACCAAGGTGTAGATAGGATTATTATATTGGAACCTTGGCTAGCAAAGATGTGGGAAAGTTTTAAGTTAAGACAGCACTGTGCCTAGTATATCCATGAGGTCACTTTATACAGAGGGACTTATAAAATTCAAAGTGAGGTACCACCGTTACTTACATATTGATAAGGTCATTGTATACTTTATTAAGTTAATACTGATGTACCACTGTACCTGGTATTTTTATGAGGTTACTTTATACTGAGGGATTTTATACACTTTATGGTGAGGGACCTGGTATTTACTGCTTTATTGGTAGGTGGGAGGTAATGTATCATAAATAATTTATTCACCCGTTATCAAGTGCCTGTGGCTAACTCCCACGGCTAGTAATTGCTAATTTTCTTTTATAGATATTTGTTTAGATAGCTCCAAATTTCTTTTCCTTATTTATCTTTTGTACGTTCAAAAGAAAAATACTGTAAACCAGTTTGGAAAATGCCAGACATTGCATAAATTGCTGAATGATTTCCCATGATATATTGAAGCTTTCCATTGCATGTGTATGTGCTATACTTATGTCAATACTATATTATTTTCATAACACAAAGGCCTTGATTAGGTACAACAAAGATAATAGTATAAAGTCAAACCTGCCATAAAAGTAACATGTATTAAGCAACTATTTTAAATGTCCACTTTTGAAAGGTCCCATAAAACATACTATTGTAGAAAAAAGCTTAATTATGTGACCACCTGTCTTTAGAGGCTACTTTTGTCACTTCCCAGATGAGGCTCCTTAACACAGATTTGAATATTATTATTGTTATTATTATTATTTTGTCATTATTATTATGTTTCTTGCTGAAGGTATTATCAAGTTCTATTATAATTTTTTAAAATCAGTTTTTAATAATACATTCTGTTTCCCAAAACTGCAATGCAAAATTTTCAAAAGAAAAATTTTTACTGTCTGAAAAAAATTCAGATTTATCTTTTTTCTGCTCTTCAAATTGTATGGCATTTATTTTGTGTGAATGCTGTACTCCTCCTGTACACAGCCAACTGTGTGATAAAACAACTGTGTAACAGAAGATGATAGAATAGCTGTGCAACAGAACATGACATAACAGTTGTGTAACAGAAAATGATACAACAGCTGTGTAACAGAAGATGACCGAACAGCTGTGCAATATAGAAAATTCTGGCTATTTTAGGGAATTGATTTTTGAAAAGGATAAAACTACCAACAATGGGAAACCAAGCATGGTTAGGCTTGTAAGGTTATTGCTAAGGTCAGGTTGTACTATGTAATTCTAATATCACTTTCTGTAATAAGCTGAAATGAATTCAATTTATTCATGACTTATACAGCAAGATAATACATTGTCAAAAATATATACTATAGCTTTAATACAGAAAACAATGAGTAAAAAACAAAATACTAACCCTAACCTGAACTACATATTTTTAAAAACATGAAAGCACTTACTATCAAATGTTTTAATTAGAGTATTATTGATTTGCCAAAAATATCTAGCATATGTAATCGAAGGATCACATGTTCATGAGATTGTAAAAATACATGGATTACATGTTCATGAGATTGTAAAAAGAACACATGGATTACATGTTCATGAGATTGTAAAAGAGTACCTGCAAAAGAACAAATGAAATTACAAACATCAATATTTCTTAAAACGTTGCATATCCAATATAATCTTACAGAACAGAAGAAAACACTATGACCACCATTTGATAAAAACATTGCATATCCCGTACAATCTTACTAAGATGGAGAAAACACTATAACCACCATTTGATAAACACACTGCATATTCTATAAAAATCTTACTCAACAGGAGAAAAGACTATGATAACCATTTGACAAAAACATTGCATATCCCATAAAAATCTTACTTAAATGGAGAAAACACTATAACCACCATTTGATAAACACACTGCATATTCTATAAAAATCTTACTCAACAGGAGAAAAGACGATGATGACCATTTGATAAAAACATTGCATATCCCATAAAAATCTTACCTAAATGGAGAAAAAACTATGACCACCATATGATAAAAACATTGCATATACCATAAAAATCTTACTTAAATGGAAAAAAAACTATGGCTACCATTTGATAAAAACACTGCATAGCCCATAAAAATCTTACTTAAATGGAAAAAAAAACTATGTCTACCATTTGATAAAAACATTGCATATCCCATAAAAATCTTACTTAAATGGAGAAAACACTATGACCACCATTTGATAAACACATTGCAATCCCATAAAAATCTTACTCAACAGGAGAAAACACTAAGATGACCATTTGATAAAAACATTGCATATCCCATAAATATCTTACTTCAATTGGGAAAATACTATGACCACCATTTGAGAAAAACATTGCATATCACAAAAAAAATCTTACTTAAATGGAGAAAATACTATGACCACCATTTGATAAAAATGTTGCATATCCCATAAAAATCTTCTTTAAATGGAGAAAAATCTATGACCACCATTTGATACACATACCCCATACAATCTTACTTAATAGGAGAAAACACTATGACCACAAACAACTGATAAAAGGATAATAAAATACAGATGAATTCAAGTTTTTGCTGCAACTGTTAGCTACAATTTGCACTTCTCACCTAATCAGAGTTAAAAGTGATTGACTTTGATAACAGCCTTTAATATCAGTTAAACTGGGTGGCTATTGTACAGTGCATTTACAAAACTGCCCATAGACTTTTCTACAGTTTAATAGCCAGTGGTGATGTTATTGTGACCCTAAAGATGTATTCCAATAATGCCACTTTTTTTCTGACATCCTCAAGTGTTATGACTCTAACGATTCTAACTCTTAAAATAAGTAACAGAAAGAAAGTGAAACCAACAAAATAAGTAAAATCAACAAGTTATTTATTTTTCTAAGTTACAATGTGTAAATTTATGAAACACCGTATTGTGAATTAGATCCCAAATAATCCTAAATGTTGTATCACAAGTCCAAAAGTACAGAATGTTCTGATGAATTCAAATAGTCTTGAATGTCCTGAATATCTTTCAATGATTTTTCAATAATCCCAAAATAATGTGTTATGCCAGTCAATGAAAACTTTAGCAATTCCAATGAAAAATTTAAATAATTCTTCTTGAATTGTATCTGATTGCAACTGCAAACTCTAATCATAGATTCCTAAAGAATGATATCAAACAGGAATGAATAATTTGTTTATCATATATATATTCAATAGACGTGTACCCTCAGGTTTTGATTTGTGGAATTTAAAAATGGCCCATTTCTGACACACGGAAATTTCGACTTGTACGTCATTTTGACACACGCTGATTTTGGCTGGAACATCAGTCTTAATTACCCTTGATTCGCTTCCAGCTTAATTTCTTACTAAGAGTACGCTGTCCATAACAAATTTACTGTTGGAGGCACTGACTGACAACTGCTCGACAATAGTCTAGACTTTGCTGGCCAATAATATAGCACCAATGGAAGATATACATGAACTGGGCGGAGTTAACAGTTCATTGAAGTCAAGATTCAACTGACTTAGGTTGGATTGTTTTGAGATTACGTTTAAAGTTTATGATAGAGAAAGAGGAAACAGTTATGACATGAATGGACTCCCTTTTGATCAAATATCAGCATTGGTATGTTTGGACATCAAATTAGAATCAACTGGTCAGAACCACAGGGGTCCATTACAAAGAAAATTAGGAGTATCCATCAGTGAATCAAGGGATGGGCGGTTTAGCCTGTGTTATACTGTTACAGGCTAGACCCCTCCAATCCCTTGATTCATTGATGGATACCCTTAATTTTCTTTGTAACAAACCCGTGTTTAAAACATCAAACGTTTTAATTAATGGATCATTCAGAAAAAAAAATGAATAGACATAACACTCAGTGCATACACCTGAACTTTAAAATTACAATGGCACAAAGAAGAATATTTTCTTTTCTGTCTCTGTCTCAGAAACAACCTGGTGGTGATTAATTTTCTGACCCTGAAACTCCAAAGAAACAGAAAGATATTGTCAGCTCTGAGGAGAAGAAGAGTCAATCTCTGAAATTTGTTACAAAATTTAAGGATGAGTGGAAAAGTGAACTGACAATTTTGTGATGTACATCTGTGATATGTGAATAATATATAACCTTCATAGTTGTATGGGTATGTTTTTGCATATAAAATGATTTGGATAGTTGATAACAGAATACGTTGAAAAGTTGCAAATATAATAAAGCATAAATAATCCTCTGTTTCATATACAAAAAATACACACAGTAACATATAGTTACAAAGCGAAACACTTTTTCCAAAAATGAGATTGTATATTTCTTACAAAATACTGTACAGATATTTCTCAATTATTCAGCACAAGACAATAAATCTTAAACATCATTTGTTTCCACCAATAACGAGGATTCACAGCTATGGGCTCATGACTGTCCCAAAAAATTGACTGTCAAGATTTTAGTTTTGACTAGAGATTTTCATTTTGACTCTTGAGATTTTGGGGTCAAGGGTCAACTGACTCTTCAGTTTGGAAATCTAGAGAACCCTATATATATATATATATATATATATATATATATATATATATAAATAAAATCAATAGCCACTTTAGCAAGCAATGTAACTGTTTTTTAAGTATATATATATATATATATATATATATATATATATAAATATAATCAATAGCCACTTTGGCAAGCAATGTAACTGTTTTTTAAGTTATAAAACTTAAGAACAAAATGAAAAAGCTGAAAACATTCCAAACAATTCTGACATAACCCATATAAATGTACATGAAGCACATGTAAAGATGTTCATCTATTCAAAACAGAGGTCACTGATGTTATGGATTAGTAACCTTATGTCTACAACTACACTATGGGCTAATTCAAAAGTCGCATGGCCAAATACATGGTATGAATGATCAAAACCTTAAAGCCCGTTTCAGAAAAAAGCAAATGTCGCATGCTGTGCTATGATGCTCAAAGATGCAATTTAACGTGAATGGAATTGGTCTTTCTTTTTCTTTCAGTGCCTTGGCAAATTTATTGTTTTTAAGTGGAATTATGAAATAAATTAATATAGAAAAGAAAATATAATCTCTTACTTGACACATTCTATCTGCAAACAAAAATTATTGGCAAGTGTTACAACTCCATGGTCTTGAACTAAGGAAGAGAAGTAAACAAAATCAAATAAACTTCAACAAATAAATTTATTTCTCTAAGGTACAAAGTTAAATTTTAAGAGGAATTTACAGTATCCCAAATAAACCTAAATGTTCTGTCACAAGTCCAAAAGTATAGAGTGTTCCGAATTAATTCCAATAATGAATGTGCCGATGTACCAACAGTCTTGAATAAGTTGATGTACCAGCAATCTTGATGTATCACAATGAGATAATCCAAAGTGTCTTTGAATGAATTGACAATAATCCCCAAGTAGTGTTTTTGTCCAAAAAGTCAATAAACAGTTTGTAATTCTAATTATTGATTTTAAATAAGCAATTCCTATGAAATTATATGATAGATTTCCAAAGACATAAATTAATAATTTTGTTTACCACATCCTTATATAAAAACCTATGACACAATTAAGTGACCTGGATGTAAGTCACATGTTCACTTCAGAGGTTTCTAAGTTTTTAAACAAGGCAGAACTTGAACTCTAATATCAGTAAACAACTTATTTGTAACTTAAAAACATGAGAAAATTAGGTAAGCTATAACTCTACCCTCAATCAAAGACAAATGTCAATCACACAATATAAACTGAATGAACAAAAAAATGAAGTGATTGAGCATTGCTATTGCTGTAATAACACAATCACAATTATCACTGTCTCAGCTGTCACAGCGGTTTATTCTATAATACTAAATATATGACAATAAATGAGCATTATTTATCTGATGACATTTTCAAATTCATAACCCAACAAGACACGCATAATGATCTGAATTATTGCAAAGAAATAAGTATACATATCAGGTTGCTATTGTTTGGGCTGGGACTGCAATTTTTTAAAGGTTTTATGCTTTATGGCACAGCAAAAAAAGTAGGATATTTAGAGCAGAAGCAATTGGGACTCCTAGACTTCAACTACGAAAATCCTAAGGAGAACCCTAGCCAGATAATATACAAGATTGTGTTAGGCCAAAAGATAAAATATTTTTGTTTCCTACTGCACTCGTTTTCAATTTAAGTTAGGCAAGTTGTATTTTTTTCAACCATATATATTTAATGTGATTTTTTGTGATTCTTTTTTACCCATGGGAGAAAAAAGTACTTGGATCGGGAATGAGAAACAGAGATGGTCATCTTACCAGAAATACATATATTTTTGTTTGGCCTTATCTGCCATCCAATCATATATGATCTTTTATTATACAAATGCAAAGGTATATTTAAATCCATTTTTTAAAACAGAGATATGGTCAGGAACTTCACTACCATAAGAATGTCATTTATATACGTGCTGAAGCAAAACTAGACATATAACCGTTAAATAGTAGTAATAAAAGCTTTGCACAAAATATCAAAACCTCAACATGCAGCAACAGACCTGGGTTTCGTTAAGAATGTTTTGAAAGAATTAAAAAAATTAGTTCAAGTTGTATGCCTATGTTTAATTGTACTGATGTTGTAAATCAGAAAGTTACAATATTATATTTGATTAAACATGTCTCATTACAACTGCAGTCAAATCTGTCATAAAGCACTTTTTAAAAGCAACTACCCATCTTAAACAGTCACACTGTGAAAGTCCATACAGTGACATTTTAGAAGAAATTAAACTGTACTGATTTACATGATTTAAGAGCTCAAAGTTTATTATTCTCTTAGGTTACTGCTTGACAGATTTGACTGTATTTGTGATTACTTAAAAAATTAGTTATCCCTGTATCAGTTATGGACTATCATGATGACCTCAGGTCTGCACACATTGGTTGATGTTCATGGAGTCTCTAAATTGATCATTTGTGGCAACAATTAAAATGCATGAAAATTGTCCCGAAATAAACATCAGTTCAAACCGTAATCAAATCTGATCAACAAACCTTCAAATTCCTATTACCTGTTTCCTTTCCTGTATAAGTAAGTTTTCATAAGAGCAAGAAATTATCTAGATGTAAATTTTCCATTAGAAACCTGCAGTCTACCCATTAGAAAACTTGCCACTACTGGCCTTTTGCATTTAGACTGTCATAAAACAGTGATTTTATGAAGTAAATGTGGTAATACTAACAATAAAAGTTCTGTAATTTACTCTGAATGCTTTGGCAGGAGAATCTAAAATTTAACTAAGTCAAACAAATCCAAAATTCAACTATCTGTGGAATAATGAACTTTACAAGAGAGTCATGAAGGCCTGATCTTAATGATCTACTTTGGTATAATGTAACACACAGCATGTGGCTCACCATGTAAAAACAAAATTGCCGTCACTGTTCCGAAACCAAAAAGTAAGCACACAACCTTCAACAGTCTCTGGTCAGAGGAATTAAATTCATCTGGGAGCATTTCAAAAAATGTCACATAGAGGAATGTTCCACATGCAATCCCTGTTAAAAGACCTTGGATAAGTATGGAAGTCTGTGAACCTGAGAGAGTCACAATTCCCATACCTATTGCAATGCCAACAGGAGCTGTAGAAGAAAATAGCAAAATTGAGCGTATTACTCCTGTTTTAGAAAGTTTACTTTGAATCAAGCTCATTCCCAAACTGAAACTTAATATACATTTGTGAAGCAGTAATGCAGCAAATATATCAATGACACCTTCAGTTTTTTGTTGTAAACCAACAGCAAGTCCTTCAAAAACAGAATGAAGTGATATGGCTAGGAGAAGCATAACAGATCGTAGAAATGAATGACTGTGCTCTGATTCCTGTACAGGAAGTACATGATCTTCATGAGCAAAGCCATCATCATCATCCATATTATGGGTATCACCTGGTAGGAATCCTGAGGTATCCTCAGTTCTATGATAGCTCTCCAACAAAGAGCTAGATGTGCTGACCTCATCACTGATGC
>JAECUM010024906.1:0-24446 GCA_016617855.1 Megalonaias nervosa | reverse complement strand
GACATTTTGTTTCCATTGAATGTAAGAAAAAATTGTATCTTGTATATCCGTAGTTATTTGAACTTGCGAGTTAGAAAGACCAAAACACATATCATTTTCTTCCTTTAAAATTCCTTATTGCTTCTTTTTATTTCATTTATATATTTGTCTAGATATGTTCATTTTCATCACATATTAATGCATTTTGATTTGTTGGATGTGTTGAATACTTTAATTTATATTTTTCATGATATACTTAATGCATTTCCCGATTCCAAAACGGAATTGCTGAATCTTTTGAATTTCATTTTAATAAATCTGAGAACTGAAACATAATCTACTTTTTTTCCATCGTTCTCTGTGTTATTCAATGGCGTATCAATGACTCCTATTATACCAGCCGCCCCCCCCCCCCTCGCCAGTGTCACTCTCTATACAGTCCGGTAGCAATTTACAAATAAAATGTTCTAATACACTTGTGAAATTTAAATAAGTACGACGTTTGCTTGTTTTGTTCTTTTTCCAATTTTTTTTATCGCGGATTCCTTATTGACTGAATATATCTTCAAATATTAATGCAAATTTAAAAAACAGTATGAAAGCAATTAAAAGAACGGAATTCATGGTACGGAGAACCTGGAAAAGTGTGACAGTAACAAATGTACGCAATTCCCCGAAGCAAAAATTAGTAGGCAGAGAAGTTGGCTTCTTATTGAAATTATGATTGAGTTAGATGAATACAAAAGAGTACACACACACACACACACACACACACACACACACACACACACACACACACACACACACACACACACACACACACACACACGTCTTATCGCTACGATGTCTGCAGTGTGGCACTTTATAGTGATGTTTAGCACTGTGGCATCATGCCGCAGACATGTTGCATCATGTCCCACCGAGTCACATTATTCTGACACCATGCCGACTAGTCCTAACACTGACCTCTTAATGCTGAGTTCTTAGCGAGGCAATTGTTAGTACCATTTTCATAAGTCTTTGGTATAACTCAGCCGGGGTTCGGACCCGCTACCTTCCGCATCCGAGGCGGATGCTCTAATCGCTTTGGCCACAGGATATATATGTACTTATGTGTTTGTATGTATATGTATGAGTGTATGCATATGTATGTATGTATGTATGTAATGTATGTATGTATGTATGTATGTATGTATGTATGTATGTATGTATGTATGTATGTGTATGCACATGTTTATGTGTATATGTCTCCGTATAAACTTTTCATTAAAAGTAAACGAGGCTTGCAAGTGATACAGATTTTTTAAAAAATCATTGTACTTACATTTTATTTACACATCATTCAAATATACACAGTTTTGTTCAAATTGAGTTTAAGATTGACTACAGGAAGCTGACGGGGAAGTGAAGTTTTCACATCCCTTCCCAGTGAGCACATCCCTTCTCAGTGTGACCGCAACAAAATAAAGTTCTGTATGTATTTTAACTATTCTCAATCGTTTTGGAAATTGTTTATTTACTTAAAACATAAATATGAAAGTTGATTTACATGAAAAATGTAGAGTGGGGAATGGTTTAAGCGGAATGACGAGCCAACAATTTTATTCAACACTTCCACATATAAAAAACGGGGGGGGGGGGGAATTATCGATGGTCACTAATATTCTTAATTACAATTCAACACTCACCTTTATAAACAAAGAAGAGGATGGTGTAACAGGATTATCCGGGTTACGATTAGATTATAGAGACGACACTGAAAGCAATTTAGTGAATGATATGTTTATTCATAATGTGATTGAAAAAAAGAAGGAATCTGATACACAGCTCCATCCCATAATATCCAATAATGGATTTGACAAAATAATGAGAGGAGTTAAATAACTGATAAAAGGAAAAAACTTTATGATCTAGCTATACATTCATGTAAACTTTATGATCTAGCTATACATTCATGTAAACCCTTAGGAAAATACAATCCACCACACAGTATTTACTATCCAACACCTAAACACATACATAGCAAATCATATGAAATGGGATATAGAGTATCCAATGGGTACGATCACTAACACCAGGTTTGGTCTTAGGCCGACTGGACCGATTTGGCCCAATCGGACCCCGCTCTCACAGGGGCCCAGCGCGTCAGTAATTTAAAAAAAAAAATATATATCTATAAATAGAACGTAATTTTAAAGGGATGGAAGAAAATTTTTGGTTCAGTATCATATAAAACTTGTTTTAAAGTTTATTTCCAAATGCTGTGCTCACTGAAGGTAAACCCAGAAAGGGGGGGGGGGAGGGGCGTCAAAATGATTCAAATCGGGCCCCGCGTTTGCTAAGGCCGTTACTGATTAACACTTAACAAATACAAAATTGTATAATGCAACACTCACCACTGCATACAAAACAGATGGGGGAGTAGAGTAGGCGTATATGATCATTGCTATCACATACCCTTACATAGTCTAATCCCAGAAGACCGTATAGAGATGGGGCGATATAAGAAACATCTTTTTCAAAGTCCAGGAGAAGAAAACATGCATTGCCAACAAAAGCGCAATCATCATTCTTAGATGCAGCAATTACAAAGAAAACGATGACGATGCTATCATATAGGTTAGATATTGTATTCGTACGTTGGAGAGATTTGAACTCAGATTTGCAGGTAAACGGCACCCATCGCCTTGCCTGCACGCACCGGTCCATCTTTCATCATGAGTAAACACAGATCACCAAACAAATGATGCTACAAAGTCGTTAGTGCATGCCATTGTGAGTAGCAGACGCACTCACATGGCGACCCAGTAATTAAATCCCATCTGTCCACACAGTCATTCCGGATTCATATGAAAGAAATAAAAATGTATAGGATTAATTATTGAGAATTACAAACAGACACCAAAAGGAATGGAAAATGAATCCCTGGATACTAAAGGAGAATGCTTGATAATACTAGGCAGAATTATTATTTAATATCATGCAAAAGTTGGCATGTAAGATGTCTAATAATCATCAAGTGATATCCATTTCATCTCTGTTCATAATGTTCATAGGTTTTATTTTATGGTAAAATTCTCTGTGCTCAGTTCTCGAGTAGGCCGTTTCAAAGTAAGATCGTTAAATCTGACTGTACTTCAACATAACCAAATTGTCAACTTTTTCAAATGATGATCCTCTTCATATACTGTTCAAATTCATTGAAACATTTCCAACAAATCGTGATTGTTACAACAGTAAAGTCTGCACAATACATGTACTTATAAACGTGTCAGTTAGTGATAATTGTGCTATATTTTCTTGATTAATACATCTTAATTTTTTCTCATCTTATGATATATGAATATGTTGTAAACTTGCCTCTAATTTGTTTTCCTCTTACCTTAACTTATTTTGGAATAGATTGAACAAGTATCGAAGTCTTCATCTGTAATCTTTTTAGATAGCAGTTCATATATTTAATTATAATTTTATATATAATTGCGAATCGTTTTGTGGCATACTACTTTAAATTTGTTTAAGTGTGTCATATATCAAATTGAAACCTGCACGAGATATTAATAAATCAAAGTTTACACGTGTTGCAGAAACCTTCTAATCTCCACACACCAGACGGTGATTAGCAGAACAGATTTAAATTTATATGTGTTCCAGCTCGTCTTTAAATCTTTAATACATAATATCATCGAGTCAGTGTTTTCTGTTAATTTGTGTGAAAAATACCCTAGAATTATCGAATAGTTACATAACTGTGTCAGAAAGTAAAGCCAAAATTGAGAATAATGCCCTAGAGTCATTCAATAATTCAATAACTGAGCCATGAATTTGTAACTTTTCATTTAGAATATTACTGTTGCAGCTGTCGATGCAAATGTTGATGGTTCTTGCAATCAATTATATTAAGATCACCCGTTTTGCCACGATTCGCACCACAGTGGGGCTGGGAGGGGTATATACATAGCAAACAGTTATTGACAGTTCTGTAATTTAAATACCTCAGTTGAACATTTTGTATTTGCATTTATTGTATGTGCCGATAATGATTAATTCGATCACGCGCATGACTTCCTAATTATTATCGATCACACCACTTGCAAGTGAGCATCATTCGAAACGTTCGCCGAAATTTGTTACTTGTGTAAGCGTAGATAAAAGGGTTCAGCGTTGAATTGAAATAGGACGTCCAGAAGAAAAGTGTGTACAGCCATCCGGGAACAAGTTCCGGTCGCCATGCATACGTATCAAAGGTTACATAGAATGGAAACCAACAGATAAGATAACCAGTTAAGATGTATGTCAACGTAATAAACATACGTCTTTCCCGAGTATTTGAATCAGTTGTGGAGGACAACGTCGATCTTGCAGAAGAAGATGCCGGATTAGTGCGACTGGCGTTGCTTTTGCGATTACTTGTGGTAGCCTCTACCGCCAGAGAATGGTTGACAACTCTGGAAACAGGTTCCTTGGTTCCGCCAAAGGATACACCTGAAGGTCCAACGACTGATGCAGTTGATGATCCAGAAAGGTCATGTCTAATACCGTCTTCCAATGGCGTTGGGCTACAGTGGCTTTGATACATGAAATGGACTTTAGGGACGGAGAGATTCGATGTTCCTGGAGATGGGTCCCCTGCATTCAATGATTTTGTCGTCCTTACGTGCCCTAAAAATGACACTTTTGCCTTTTGACGCATGACCATAAAAACTTTGATGTAGCAGAACACCATAACGGCGCATGGAATGTAATGTCCAATGACAGCGACAAAGATGACAAACTGGCGGTTTTCTGAAGGCAGCCAAATACAGATATCCGGTTCCTGATGCCTGAGGCGGTCAAACAGGAAAGGAGGAGTCCAGATGGCAAACACACAGAACCTGCAGGTAGATGAACAGAATAAGTAAAGCATATCTTCAAAACAGCCTTTCTTTTAAAAATTTGTTATCAACATCCGCAGTCATCTATATTGTTGATATTTTTACTTAAAATAAACTAAATACGTTTATCACATTAGCACATAACAATTTCTAGAGTGGTGAAAATGTGTGTATGTATGTATGTATGTATGTATGTATGTATGTATGTATGTAGATGGATGCATGCATGCATGCATGCACACACGCACGCACGTACATGCGTACGTACCTACGTATGTATGTATGTATGTATGTATGTATGTATGTATGCATGTATGTATGTATGTATGTATGTAATGAAAGGTGACCTTATATCTAAAAAAATTCAACTAGTTCATTAGCTGATACCTGTAATGACACCAGAGACAATGATGTTACCAACAGCAAAAGTGAAGGTGCATGTTCCCTCTCTCTCTCTCTCTCTCTCTCTCTCTCTCGTGTATAAGCGGAACATAAGGTAATTAATTGTAAAGTTGTTAATGGAATACAAGTTGGCAATGTTACTGGCGTCGTCGTAGGAAAGAAAATGAGATTTGGGCGGTTGCTCGTGATGATCTGCTTGAATACTTTAATAATAATATTAATAATAATAATAATAATAATAATAATAATAATAATAATAATAATAACACCAAGCATACGCTCATCAGGACAATTGAGTTGTCTCCCGTAAAACAATTTTACCACTTCGGTGCATGCGGTTCTGCACGTCAAGTATTCTCAGCTGGTAAGGATATGGAACAATCAGGTTTAAACTGAGATCTGCTAGCATTATCAGCTGTACCCTACACCGATATAAATTCACTTTTTGTAATTCAACAATTGCTAATTAACCTTTGAAATAAATCGTTGCAGTTCCTGCTTGGTGGTGGTGGTGGGGGGAGCATCGTTAGCAACATGTTCAGATCCACGTTTGCCACTTTTAGAAATATTCAAGTTGAATTTTTTTTAAATTTTTTTTTTTTTGGGGGTGGGGTATCATAAGATCGGCAGAAACAGAATATGATCTTGTATCGGTACCCATCCGATCTCTATTTTAGCCAGACTCATAAATACGAGCAAGCGGGATTTGCATGCAAATATACCAGTCTACCAGATGGAGAAATACGAGCGAGTGGGATTTACATGCAACGATACCAGTCTACAAAACTGGGAAATGCAAGGGAGCGGGATTTGCATGCAAATATATATTTCTGCTTTCAGCATTTACAATATCGGATGCCAGCCAGTTTAACAAACAAAATAATTTCAGAAATTTCATCTCAAAATGAGTGATTAACATACACACAACTTTGAAAGAATATCTATCTCTACAAATGTTTCCTACGCCTAAATAGGAACTGCTTTTGCAAAATCTGACATATTTAATTTTTAATAAAAAATGTAAATTATTCACATAATTTTAACATAATAGATTTTAATGACAAGATGGCCCATTCATTTTATAATTTGTAATGGAACGGGATAAATTTCAGTTTTACAAAACCTGAGCTGAAAATAAAAGCTTGTTTGTTGGAATATCTTCGTCACTAAAAGTGAGCGAATGGAATTTTGATCGATAAATAATATACCATTCACTTAATATACTTTTATTTCTTGGGGTATCTTCGCCAGTATTACAATATGACTGTGACGTCTAGTTGCATTAAGTCTAGTGGGATATAGGTCATTAGTTAAATTTACCCGCCAACTGAGTGTCTCGCTGGGTTAAACATAAAAAAGATAAGACACGCCCACCCCTAATAAAAAGCACTAACTGTCATACAGGTAATAAAGTGAAGCTAATTAATATGGTTAAGTTAACTGAATGACACTTCAAGGAATAAATTACAAATTCGTCAGCACAAATTTTGAAAATTGATTCTGGTTTATTTGTTTAAAGTATAAACTTATTTTTTTTCCTTTTTTAAATGTCACGGTCGCAAGAAAAGTCTCTATTCATTGTGTTGCTTATAAATAAAAATACGTTGAAAGGTCTTATTTTGGTACTCTTTTCTTATCTCGTTAAGAGGCTATGAAGAAAAGACGTGCCTTGCATGCATCCGAGACAACATATAAATTGTCTGGACCAACATAGCGTTTATTTAAAGCGATGCTTCAAGAAAACGATTCGAAGCACAACATTTAATAAACCAGTATTCATTTATCTAATCTGTTTTTGTTTTTTTCTATATGATTGGCTTTGATATTTTCTTCTTTCAAATACATCGAGCTACAATCGGTCGAAACATATTTTAAATTGGAAACAGAGAATCAAATCCATCCTGTGGGGGTAGATCATTAACATAAGTTCCATCCTGTGGGCGTAAATCATTAACTCAAAATCCATTAGGTGGTGGTAGATCATTAACTTAAGATCAATAATGTGGCGCTAATGATCAAGTTAAAAATTTGCTTGATTTCAGCGAAGAAATCATTTGATGCGTTTTTTCTCAATTATCATGAGTTTAATATTCAAACGTACATGAGACAATTTCAAAATGTACATTTAAATTGAGAATCATCTCTCTCTCTCTCTCTCTCTCTCTCTCTCTCTCTCTCTCTCTCTCTCTCTCTTGTCATATTCGAACTTTGACCAATTCCCTCTTCCTTAGGAGCAAACACAGGTTCCCTTACCCAATACAAGATATAACTTGCAGCGAAAGATTTAAGACATTCCCGCCTCCACGAGTTTTCCTACATATGGGTGAAATAGGATGGCGGTAACCTGACATCACAAGGTGGAAGTGTTCCAAGTTGAAGTGAACAGCTAGGGTTCCAAGTTGATCTCAACGGACACATGTTCGAGAGCAGGGCGAGCCATACAATAAAATAGATATCGGCAGGGTCTACAACCTGGAGAGGGATGGGCTCCGCCAGGTTGCAACTGCATATAATACGCTAGGGATGATGAAAAGACAATGGATGGAGTTTTCATATAAAGATACCAATGGCAGTGCCATCCACTGGACACCATGACGGATGTCTTAAGTATGATACTATTGCAACTACCATGAAAGTACGGGCAAGAGATAACATCACTACTGAACCGCGGACATTACGACCAGCAGGGAAACTCGAGGAGCTAACACATGAGATTGGATGATACCAATCGCACATCCTTAGACTCTTTAAGATGAATTTCAGAAAGAGATCAACAGACGAAGGCAACAGGAATTTTACTTCAGTGAGCTTGAGGACAAGCATGAGCATGGAGTCGAATTTATGGTACATAAAAACATTTTGAGTACAGTCATGGGTTGTCGATAAGCGTCTAACAGGATGATTACCTTGTCCCTTCAACGTCACCAGCTTAGAGGTTTATGCACCAAAGTCTAAACGCGATGAGCTGAAGTTGATGAGTTCTACGACTAGGTAAAAATCTCTCATTGACCACACACCCAAGAAGGATATTTTAATTATTCAAGGACATCGGAATGCCAAGGTACGATAAGATGCACAGACAGACTGGCGAGAAGTCTATGGTCCACAGTGTAAATAACAGACCAGTGTGAGAGGATTCAAGCTCCTTGACTTCGCCATCGACAGTACGTTAGTGCTAACTAACATCCTTGGTCCCCACAAACTATCTAGAAGCTGGACTTGGTACAGTCCAGACGGAAAGCATCACAACCAGACTGATTACATCTTGGTGAGGAAGCGCTTCCAGTCTAGCGTTTAACATTGCCAGAATACGTAGCTTTTCTGCCACTGACATAGGAAGCGACCATGACTTGCTGATGATGACTATAAAGTTTCCTCTGAAGAAGACCAAGAAGCCAAGACAGGTAAGGATCAGGTTTGAAATCGAAAAACTTCAATATCTAAGCTCGGCACAAGCATATGAAACATCAATAGGAGAAGAAAAAAAATTGCACCATTCACAAATTTGGGTTCTGAAGAAATAAACATCGACTCCTTGATCTCCACCTTCATCACAGCAGTAACAGGCGCAGCTATCGAGATCCTTCACAAGCATTGTAGGATAAAGAAGCCCTCTGTCATGGAAAACTGTGGAGGTAGCGAGAAGACCATGAAGGAGCAGAAAAATACAGGGAGATTAATAACAGGATTAAGAAGATGGTAAAGAAAGCGAAGATAAGCTGGATAGAAGTCCAATATAAGGCGATCGAGAATAGTCTGAACTCGTATAACAGCAAAAAGGGCATACCGGCTGGTGAAAGACCTGACAAAAAAGAAACACGGGAGATCTACCACGACCTAGAACAAGGCAAGTAAAAGTCTCGTAGAAGACCAAGAAATTCTTAACTGATGGAATGAATACTGTTCAGAGCTTTACAACCAGGAGACTTCTGGAGACCAAACTCTACTAAAGTTCCGATTGACCACAACAGATGTTGACCACCCGATCCTTAGGGATGAAGTGTGAATTAAAGGTACAAAAGAAAGAAAAGTCAGCTGGGGTAGACAATATATCAGAAGAACTTATTCAAGCAGGAGGATCCGCCATGATAGATGTTCTCACAAGGATCTGCAACAAAATCTGGCAAACATGAAAATGGCACGCGCAATGGCCTAGTCTTTAATCGTCAATCTTCCTAAGGAAAGGAATCTGCAGCTGTGCCAGACCTACTGAATTATCATCCTCATCAGTCAGTCGAGCGAAGTTATGCTTAAGATCATCCTCAAAGATAAAAACCACTAGCTAAACACATCATGCTGAAAAACAGGTATGTTTCAGAGCAGGATGTACACTACAGAACATATTTTCAGTTTTAGAATCCTCTGTGAAAAGTATCTGCAGCATCAACAGGACCCCCATCATGTCTTCGTTGACTTCAAGAGGTCTTTCGACGCGGTATCGCATGTGGCCTCGTGGGACACCACTCAGATATACAATATAAACGCAAACATATCAGCACCATAGAAAACCTGTATGGCAAGCGACTAGCGCAGTTCTCGTCAATGACAACATAAGAGGTTGGCTCTGAACCACAGTCGGAGTCAGACATGGGGTCCTTCCCTAACCCACTCTCTTCAATATCCACCAGAAAAGGGTCATTTCCGGTGCCTTGGAAGACGATGAGGGTAGTGTCAGGCTTAGAGGTAGAACAATTACCAACTTGCGCTTCGCTGATGATATCAATGGCTTAGTGAAAAGTCTCAATCAGGCATCCCTAAGGTATGGAATGGGGATCAACGCTGAAATGACCAAGATAATGACAGCAACCTGAATGGCATCCAAAAGGAAATAAAAGTGAATGGACAGAAGCTGGGCACAACGACAAGCTTTAAGTATCTAGGTACTATAACCTTTGATGAAACTTCATATTTTTATTGTTCTTTCCAGCATTGCGCAAAAACAACAACTGCACTGGCTAGGCTGAAGCCTATTGAAGGATAGCGACATTACCCTTGGATAGAAGATCAAGCTTATGTTCATAATATGTATCCGTTTGAGACATGGACCCTGACATCAATTCTATCTTGTCGGGTATTAGTCCTAGCTTGTGGCTTATTGGTCCTGGCTTGTGGCTTATGTGTCCTAGCATGTGGTATTATTTCTAGCTTGCGGCTTATTGGTCCTAGCTCTTGTGGTGTTATTCCTAGCTTGTGGCTTAATGGTCCTGGCTTGTGGCTTATGAGTTCTAACATGTGGTATTATTTCTAGCTTGCGGCTTATTGGTCCTAGCTCTTGTGGTGTTATTCCTAGCTTGTGGCTTAATGGTCCTAGCTTGTGGCTTATTCGTCCTAGATTGTGGGACATTAGTCCTAGCTCGTATCTTATTAATCATAGCTTGTGGGGTATTAGTCCTAGCTTATGGCGTATTAGTCCTAAAATGGTGTGGTATTATTGCTATCTTGTCGCTTTTGAGTCCTAGCTTATGGGGTTATTCGTCCTAGCCTTGGTGACAGTAGTCTTACCTTGTGAGGTATTAGTCCTGTCTTGTGGGTTATTAGTTTTAGCTTGTAAGGTATTAGTCATAGCTTGTGGCTTATTATTCCTAGCTTGTGGGTTATTAGTCCTAGCTTGTCGTTTAACATTCCAAGCTTGTGGGGCATTGGTCCTGGCTAATGGGATATTAGTTCTAGCTTGTGAGGTATTACTCCTATCTGGTGGGGCACAAGTCCAGGCTTGTTTTTTATTAGTCCTAGCTTGTTGGGTATTGGTCCTAGCTTGTGACTTATTAGTCCTGGCTTGTGAGGTATTGGTCCTAGGCTCCTACTACAATTTGTATATTTTCTGTTCGGGTGTTTACTGACCTCTCTAGGTGATTTATCATAGCCACTATACCGTGTTAGCCTTCTTCTTGTGTGTGATGTAAAATG
Source organism: Megalonaias nervosa (assembly GCA_016617855.1). Lineage (NCBI taxonomy): Eukaryota > Metazoa > Mollusca > Bivalvia > Unionida > Unionidae > Megalonaias > Megalonaias nervosa. The sequence goes on along the minus strand of JAECUM010024906.1, from coordinate 13,284 downwards.
AGTACAATCAAGTGCATCCCTGGAATATACACCTTTTGATGATGCTTTCCACATCGAGTATATTAAAGTATTTTGTGTTGTGATCCCAAGTGATAAAGTTGTCTTTATTGTTTTCGATGCTTTCTTTGCGCGTTTCTGTTTGAACCATCCATCTGCAGACATTCAACGCTTACGGGTACCATCTTTTTAATTTGCAGATAGTCCTCTTGAACTTTCGTCTTCAGTCCGCCTGCTTTGTTGGGAGTTGTCAACTGCAAAGTAGTCATGTGTTATCTATGCAATTATTCAAGTGAGTAATAAAATGCCATGCAGGTTGTTGTTGTTATGGATTTAATGCCATTTTCCAACACAATATATATTATACATGGCGGCCAGTATAACTGGAGTGGAAGAACCCAAGAAACACCGACCCATTGAAAGCTGCTGACATGCCTTCTCACGCACCTACAAGACTCGAACCCAAGCAATCAGAGGTGAGATGGCAGTGATCCATAACGGTGAGCGCTTTAGACCACTCGGCAGATATTATTCCGTTGTTTTTCACTGTTGGATGTTTCTCCTAATTGTCAAGATAGTTCTACAATTCGTCGTCAATGCTGGAATAGTGCCTGTTCTAATCTATCAAGAAATCATGTAAATGCTTAAATTTAGTCTGAGATGGGGATGACTTTTTGCGCACTTATCGAAATTTGTTATTACGCGGGAATTCTTGTATTATTGTCTCTCTTTGCTGGTCTGACGTTTAAGTTTATCTTTCAGGCCTTCTGCCCTTTGGATCGCTCTTGAGTCTGAGTTTATATCTCAGGCCTTCTGCCTTTTGGATCGCTCTTGTGTCTGAGTTTATGTCTCAGGCCTTCTGCCTTTTGGATCGCTCTTGAGTCTATCTCTCAGGCCTTCTGCCTTTCTGGATCGCTCTTGTGTCTGAGTTTATCTTTCAGGCCTTCTGCCTTTTGGATCGCTCTTGTGTCTTGTTGGCTTTTTCCTAATATGTTGCTATAAACTGTTGTGAATCCCTGATTAATATGCTCGGTGTTATGCTTATTATTATCTTTCCGTTCAATTTCAGGTAGATCTGTCGGTGGTTTCATCTGAGTTCCTTGCTTCGTTTTTACACTTTCACTTTCTACCTCCCAATGTTTGCTGACACTGCCATCCTTTGTTGTTTCAATTCTTCCCTCATGTCCAATCACGTTTATAGTATAGATGATCTTATAATTAGACCATACCGGTGGCCTAGTGGTTAGAGCGTCCCTCTCGCATGCGGGAGGTCGCGGGTTTGAACCCCGGCCGAGTCATACTAAAGACATAAAAAATGGCACTAATAGCTGCCTTGCTAGGCGCTCAGCATTAAGAGGTTAGTGTTAGGACTGGTCGACCTGGTTTCAGGATAATGTGACTAAGTGGCACATGATGTTGCATGTCTGTGGTACTATGTCCCAGTGCTAGAAATCACTCTAAACTGCCACACTGCAGACATCGTAGCTATATGACTGAAAATTGTTAAAGCTATATTAAAAATGCAAATCACATACACACAATTCTTCTTCTTGTTCTTGTTCTTCATCTTCTTCTTCTTATTATTATTATTATTAGTAGTAGTAGTATAAGTGTTAATATTTGTATCATGATAATGGTGAGTGAACGAGAATGCTTAGCCAATTCAATGTTTTTCTTAAACATTATCTTAATCAGGCTCGCAGCCCAATAAATTAGGAAGGAATTATTGATGAGAAGTATTCATGACTCATTTCTAGCGTAGATGAAAAGATCTTAGACTGAAACTAAAATTTTATATAAACATGAGTTCTGAATCAATAACACTGCTATAAACTGCTATAACAAAGGTGATGACGCATAGTAATTATTTCACAGACTTTGAATATTAACGATGATGAATAGGTTGAAACGTTTTTAATGTATGTTCTTAATAACATCTACTTTTATTATTTCACAGTTTAAGAAATAACATCTTTCCACATTGCAATCCAAATCACGACAGCTCGGAGAGCTCAGTTTTACATGTAAACTTCAGGCCATGACCTCTAGTATCAGAGCCGGAGCTTTTGCTTGATATTGGGCTTGAACTAAGTTAAGCATAATGGAAACTGTTCTAGAGTATTAAAATAAAGGATACAAATCTCGCAGTTTCACACGTGGCCACTGAGGCACCATGACTTCACCGAAGATGTATATACAAAAACACATATCATGCAAAGTGTAGCCCTGTAACCAGCAACCGTGTTAAGTGAATATTAGCAAATGTTAAAGCCACCCTTCATCTGTATTTTAAACTCATTTTAAAACGCATTATATTATCAGATTCAGAATGTCTCCGTGGAGTATTATTTATCAAAGAATCAATTAAGTAAAATAACATCGAAATTCACAAATGTTCTCCAAAATATTCGTTTTGGTTATCTTTTTATATTTCGATGACAATGAATGGCAAAATGAAAACCATTAGAGAAACTGATGTTAATACAGCATATCCTGGACACTTGAAATAACTTTTGGCGTGGATTGTAATCAACATTTGTGCAAATTTAGTTCTTCATACTACTACAATTAGGGCAGTCAAATTATGTTTTGTGCAGTTGAGAGACTTCATTTGTAAATTCTAGTTTAATTACCATCTTCAAAATAATGGATCCTGCAATCATAAAACTTAATGTGAATGTGTTGTGCGATATTTATTTTTCAGAATGTCATATTGTTCTACAATAATTTAAATATTACTTCTTTTCGTGATAGTTTTCATGTTGCAATATGAATAATTTCAGCGTTATTAATGGAAATTTTGGGTCTTGAGTAAAATCTGTGTTTAAATTTATTCAACACTAATCTTAATATTTAGAGGTAAATAATGCATTGTCATCTACCGATGACTTACTTAATGCATTGTCATCTACCGATGACTTACTTAATGCATTGTCATCTACCGATGACTTACTTAATGCATTGTCATCTACCGATGACTTACTTAATGCATTGTCATCTACCGATGACTTACTTAAGAAGGTGTCTTGATAATGGGCAGGTGGCATTAAACACTACAAATAATCTAATTGAATAAGGTCATAGCCATATTCATATTGAACTACAGAAAATTTCCATCTTGATGTCTGTCCGCCTGATTTCTGTCCGGCATTTACAAACAGAAATTAAGTCTGGACATAAAACTAAAGTATATTTTCTAGGATTCTGTCTGACCAAAACTTGTTCAAGTTAGATTCGTGAAGTTTAGACTCCAAAGTTTTCGACATGTTTGCGAATCCAAGACATGGAAATTTATAAGAGGTTTTATTTCAATTAAAGGTGGTTTTCGCACGAGAGGGTATATTATATCTTGTTATCATTTTTGGGCGAACACATCGCATGTTAGTCTCCCAGATAATACCTTTATTAGAACAAAAGGTCAACTTGAAGTCCGGTGCATCACGATCCTGCTGTTATTTACAGGCGATCACATCGCATGTTAGTATCCTAGACAATATCTCTTATCAGAAAAATACAAAAATTAATTTCCAATGCGACACGAACTTGCTGTCATTTCAGGTTAACGTCTCGCATACCAGCCACCCGTCTTGTAAAAGTTTCTAGTCACATTAAGGATTACAGCTTTAGACAGATTAAAGTCTTCTGCGCATCAGGAAATGACGTGATCACTGCATTATGACCTCGTCGATATGACGTCTCTCATAGTGTTGTATCAGTTCACGGTAGATGTAAGGTGAAATAATTGCGACTTTTGCCTCACAATGAATATTCAAAATAATAATGTTTATTAAATTTCAATAACCTCAAGTGCAGGTCCGTAAGAATAAAAATGTGAATTGAGCGACTTATAGCGATGGATGACAGTTCTGAAAGCCATAATATTTTACGATGTACAATAAATGGACCTATCATGCGTTTTGTTTATCAACACTCCGTTGTGAACTCCATTGTAATGTGACATTACTGACTTTGACCCAACAAATTACACTTTTATCTATGTAAATAATGAGACGAATCTAACACATTTACCCTGGTATAATTTTTATAACTTGTAAGATCTCATTCAGCTATTATTTTATGAATATTTCATGATAGGGTACGGTTTCCTATATCTTGACTACGTAATGACTATATTCTATATTTAAATTTGTGTAGAACAAGAAAATTCACACCCATCTATAAATGTTTCACTGTTGTCTTGCAGTGTTTGATAATATTATTACCACCATTTTCAGAACAAAATAAAAATTTCCAAATATCGTTACTTTATGCAGTAGTTGACAGAATGGATAAAATATTAAGGCCTTTAGATTTCACCAGGCTGTGCTAATGCCTTAGACTATGACTGCTTTACCATAAGTGTACTATCTACGTTATACAAAATATTTCAATGGTATGTAGATTAAATGTGATCATATATATATATATATATATATATATATATATATATATATATATATATATATCACACATACATACAGACATACATACATACATACATACGCCACCTCAGGACGTATCTGCACTGCTCGACGGTACCTTACATATTTCATACACTATGCTTTATCAAAATTAAATATTGTGAAGCAGTGTATAAGGATATAGCAACAATGAAAACAAATGGAATGAAACATAAATGAGCCGCCTTATATTTTAGCTTTATCGAATAAATATTCGAATTTTCTAAACAATCTACTTAATTTTTCTTCTTTAATTTTTCGTAGTTTATGTATTTATGTGTGAAAAGCACTTAGCTAGGGTTTTCTCGGAATGGTTTAGCCAATAGCCAATGTCCTAAAAGTGCCTTTTAGAAAAAAGAAGAAATAAAATATCTATCTGATAAGATAAGTAAATTTATATAATTTTTGAAACCTGTATTTCATAACCAATCGTGGTCCAAATAGTCACTATGTTTAGGCGGTTGGGGTTAAATATCCTTTACATTATTGCCAATATATTGCAAAATAGCAGCATTTTTGTCCCAAAATGATCAAAAACTAATAATTCAAAATCACATAATGTGAAATAAAAAGATTCTAATTGAACCTATGTTTTATAAAAGCATTCTGTTTCCCAACATCTAGAAATATGTTTAGGCTTTGCTTTGCAATATTTTCTTTTATAACAAACATATTGTTTGAGTGCATACTCAAGTTCAAATTTTATAAAATGAATTAACATCTTAACTTTATGTTGTACTGAGCATAGACGTTGCAGTAAATTCGCTAATGCTTCCCTGGAATTATTCCAAGAGATTACTTATCTGATGCGTCTGATCTCTCTCTCTCTCTCTCTCTCTCTCTCTCTCTCTCTCTCTCTCTCTCTCTCACACACACACACACACAGACACACACAGACACACACACACACACACAAATCGTAAAATGCAACTGCTGTCCTAACGGTGGAAATGCTGTCAAAATAACCACCAATACTGCGCTATGATAATAATATTACAACCAATCACGGGTAACGCAACACATCAAAGCAAATATTGTAAAGAAACCGAAAACTCCAATGTTCGTGCAAATGGCTGAATATATATGTACTTAAAACATAAATAAGAGATAATTACCAGCCGACAAGAAGGATCACCAAAGTCTTCAAAGGTGTGTTATGGAGGCGATACTGATTGGGCCAGGTGACACTCCACCACCTATCAATAGAGATGGCCACGATGGTGAAAACAGACGAGAACGTCATGGCGAAGTCGAAGTAGATCCAGACGCCACACATCACCATGCCGAACGGCCAGTATCCTAACAGCGTGTTTATGGTGTAGATCGTCATTGCTATAATAGCCACCAAAAAGTCCGTAATCGCCAGATTAAGAATATACATGTTGAACGGCTGCCTTAACCCGGGTTCAACTATGAACGACAATAGGACTAGAAAATTCCCCAAAATAGTGACGACATCCAGTAAAATCAACGTTATGGCCAAACAGATGTTTTCTGCTGTCACCTTAAAGCCAGAGAACTGCGGAAATGCTGTAGTGCTTGACGTCGAAATGTTTCCAGTGTCGTTGTAACATGATATCGAAAGCGAGCAGTTGCTGATAGTGACATTCATCTTTGTAGTTCCCGATTTACATTTTTTCTTCGATTTCTTTCATAACAATACATATCAAATTCAATCTGTAAGCTAAAAATTTGATACAAGTGTTCTCCAAACGATGTCTGACTCTGACGAGATCCAGTGCTGTGTACAACAGTTTAGTAGTTCTTGTTTCTTAAAGAAACATATCAAATCCACTTGTCATGCACCAATGTTTCAATGACTGTTTTTGGTTACAAGATCAAAAATTTCTATTAATCTGGTATTGGTGTAGGTATAAACGTTATTTCACTTTCAGACTAGCTGTATCAGGCTGGTTATATGGCCATAACAAAATTTCTACAGAGAGCATGTACCAGGCTAAGAAGCAATTCTTCAGTCATTGCTTCCCTCAGCTCATTATAACCGACAGCGGTCGCACCTGGGCAATTTTATATTCCCCGAGTATGTCACGTGTAATATGTGTCTACCTTCATATTAAAAATCAATTTTTCTTTATAGCTGAACTACCACGTGAAATTGTTTTATTTTCTGGCGTATGCTTTTTTGTTTTCAACATTCTAAATACAATTATATGTACCATGGAGACTGTATTGAAACATATCAGATTTCAGAAATATTATCACAACCACATTGTCAAGCACACGATACTTTCGTAAACTGTTTATCTCTTTCATAGCAGGTCAATGTATGAACAAATCATAATACAACATCAATGTTTAAGCATAAATCATATGGCGCTCACTTGTGAATTACTATGGCACTGAATCAAACTGCCGCCAATAGCTAAAATGGAGTCCCGTTGATGACGAATAGGAAACACAACTAATTCAGTGCAAATGTTCTTTCACAAATTCGTTTCTACTTTTTTTCATCACATTTTTAATTGCAAAAATCAACAGATGTATGTTGTGTGACACAACTGCACGTTTGTGTGTCACTATTTCCAAATTTTAAATTTTAAAAAAATTTTAAAATGATGAGATTACTTAAGGTTTGTACTATTTTACTTATTCTCATTTAATTATTTAATGTAAATAAAGAAATTAAACTGGTTTAAATATTTACCTTTAAACTTCTTCCATTCGAGAATCTTTTAGCCTCTGAAACATTACCTCTTTGACGAAATTACGACTTCAATACAGCGTTCCAACAAAGAATCCGCTCATGCCTGTTTGGTTTTAAACGGCGTCGCATAATATGGAAGAAAAAGACATTGTTGCACATTACAACATGTACAAAGTGAACATGCTAAACACTCGCTATCAGATGGATGTAATTTTATTTTTTAATTTTCTATTTATTTATATATTTATCGTGAACAAAATATCTATTTTATTGTTTATTTATGTATCGTTTACTCAAAATGATGTTTTATAAAAACGATTTGGTACACCAAAAAATAATAAACCAGTAATCATTTATCTAATCCGATTTTGGCTTTGATATTTTCTTCTTTTAAACAGATCGACCTACAATAGGAAAAAACATATTTTGAATTGGAAACAGAGGATCAAATCCTCGTGGCTAACATTCGTCCGGTGGGGGTAGATCATTAACTTAAGAACCATCCAGTGCGGGTAGATCATTAACTTAAGAACCATCCAGTGCGGGTAGATCATTAACTTAAGAACCATCCGGTGCGGGTAGATCATTAACTTAAGAACCATTTGGTGTGGATAGATCATTAACTTAAGAACCATCCGGTGTGGATAGATCATTAACTGAAGAACCATCCGGTGGCGCAGATGATGAACTTAAAATGTGCTTTGTTTCAACAAAGAATCCACTCGATTCATTTTTTTCTCAATTTAGCATTAGTTCAATACACACACGTACATAAGATAATTTCAATATGTGGATCAAAATCTAGAAACATACCCATCTATTTATCTCAATTTAGCTTTAGTTCAATACACACACGTACATAAGATAATTTCAATATGTGGATCAAAATCTAGAAACATACCCATCTATTTATCTCTCTCTCTCTCTCTCTCTCTCTCTCTCTCTCTGTTAGGCACCTGTGTGTTACGGGTGTAAGTTTTTTGTTTATTTAAAATTATATTAAAATTGATTTTTTCCTACCTTATATACTTGCTTCGGCATTATAGGTACTACTGAAAACAAAGAGACACCACCCACCCATCCGCCATATTTTGCTAAGGCTGCAGGCGGATGTTGGACAAATGTCCCACTCTGAAGGGCCCTAGTAGGTTAATAACTGTATATTAGGCCTGTAAGTCGGAGAATGCAACATACCAGACCCTCAAAGAATATCTCATACCTGTTAATCTTAATTTTCATTGATTTGGAGCCTTTGGAAAAATCTCTATGCTGTAAGTAATCTTTCCATTTCATTGACAAGGTAAATTCCATATGATGAAGCATGTCTCGGACAAAGGTGCAAATTTGCCTTAAAGAGCGTAGTGTGTGAACGAGTAGTAAATGAAATGATTTTATGTGATCAATGTATAAGCTGGAAATATTTTTCTTGAAAGAAGAAAACCTCAGAATCGAGAACCGAAATTCTTATTAATTAAATATTATTATTAATTAATCGAATACCGAAATTCTTCTACCGATGAATGATTTTCAAGACTGGCAATATATTTGATTTGGCATTCGATGCTTCTGCTTGATGTATGGCACTCTAGTGACCTTTCTGTATCCATTCATTATTTCTTCTTTCTGTTATCATCATCATCATCTTCTTCTTCTTCTTCTTCTTCATCTTCTTCTTCAACATTATCTTCGTCGTCGTCATCGTCGTCGTCGTCATCATCATCACCATCATTAAGTTCTGCTTCTTTTTCTTCTTATCGATCGTCAGTTGCTACTACAGATATTTCATTATTGTTCTATTTATTTATTTTCATATGTATCTTACTGTACGCTTAATAAAATGGGAGTTGTTCACTCGGTTATAATTTAACTTTGTTTCATGTAAGGGGGATAACCCTAAATAACTTTTAGAACTTGTCCAATCCAACTGTTAAACGGCTGGCATGGCAATCACCAGAGACATTAGTGACTGGAAATTATAAATTAATTCAAGCTCTCATATTGTGAGCAGGATCATGAATAAATTATTGTAAGTGAAAAAAAAAAATATTCAAATAAGGCGTACACACACGTGCACTTACATACATAGATACATACATACATACACTCATGGATAGAAACTTATATAGAAACATACATTTCTGTTGTAGTAAGACAGATACATTTTGTTACCATTTCTATACAGTCTCCTATTTTGTGTCGATCTTTTATTTTGTCGAACTATATACGAATAATATATTTAACTTATCGGCCACAAGCTTTAGAACTAATTATAGCATAATTCTCAAACATATTCAAAAACACACATAAAAATCGCTGTCGTTCTTATTTCAAGGTTATTGTTAATCATAAAGCAATATATGCTTGATGTACTGACACTCGCTGTGGCATTAACAGTTCCAGGTAAATATGTGGAAAAAAGTTGGGGCCATATTAAGCCAAGGAATATTTAGTTCTAAAGTTTCCTAGAGATAATTATATGATTGGTATGTATTAATATGTTTCATTTTGTAAAGGCGTTAGTTGACGCATTATTTCTCTTGTATATCGTCTCGGTTCTTTATTGTGTCTCGTGATCTTGAATTATACATAAACCGTGTTTTGATTAACGTGATGTAATCTTTGGTGTAGAGGTAATAAAGTCAGTTAGTCAGTCAGTCATACATACACGCACGAACACACGCACACATGCATACATAAATACTGGCACACATTTGTCATTTAGAAAGAAATACACATATTGTTACACTTGTACACGTTTTCCATTTCCTTTGCTTTACTATTTCAAAGTTAATGTTAAGCACGTAATAAAAAGTTCGTTGTATCATTAGCATCATCAAGCAAACATTTAAGGAAGATCGGTGCCATGCTAAGCCAAATGCTAGTTAGATCTGATTACATATTTGTATGATTGCATATACTGAGATGTTTTGTTTTGTCAATACGTTACCTGACACCACAGTACTATTCTTTTATTTTTGTCACTTTGATTCTCTATAGTGTTTCATGATCTTGCATCATCCTGAATTTGATTAATCTGATTAAATATCTATTGAAGAGGACATACATACATACATACATACATACATACATACATACATACATACACATACATACATATATAAATACACAGTTGGTGATGGCGGGCGTATAGCCTCTTCATACAATAATCCATGTCCTGCTTATAACCATCATGTCCTAGCATAGCAGGGGAAAATCAGTATATTATCTTTGAATCACTTTAATGAAACTAAATCTGTGTATAGTTTTGTCGTAAAAGTGCATAAATCTTGTTTTATACTAACAACGGCGGTCTATATATAGAAGAATTATTACCACATATTATCACATATGTTTCTTTGTACCCACTATTTGGGCTTCTTCCCTGATGTTCCTACTTTGAGTAGAATCTCGTCTTTTTTTGTTACCGTTTACTGCATAAGCATGCTTTAACACATACATCACGAGGTAGAGTGGATTCGGTTTCTCTTGTCTCCCTTTAATATTACTTGTATAGTTGTGTGTGTGTGTGTGTGTGTGTGTGTGTGTGTGTGTGTGTGTGTGTGTGTGTGAGATAGATTTCTAACGTAGCTTTAACAATTTTTCAGTAATATCGCTACGATGTTGTGCAATGTGGCAGTTTATAGTGATGTGGATCACTGGGGAATCATTCTGCAGACATCAAGCATTATGTCCCTCCCAGTCACATTATATTGACACTAGGCCGACCAGTCCTGACATTAACTTCTTAACGCTGAGCTCCTAGCGAGGCAGCTGCTAGTACCATTTTTATAAGTCTTTGGTATGGCTCGGCCGGGGTTTGAAACCCTCGACCTCACGCATCCGAGGCTGACGCTCTAACCACTTTGGCCACCGGAGCGGTCGTCAAGTATAGTCGTCATAAGAGTCATCGGCGTCTTAGTAAGTTATGTATTTTGCAGGAAAAGCGTACGTAATAGAATCTAAATCGCATTAATAATTACTCACATTTTTCACGAATTAGAAATGACACATCTCGCTACCAATGTTCCTCTAAGCTGTGCGCGTTTGCGAGCCCAGACAGGTCGCGAAACCAGCGCACACAAGAAAACAAAGAGTGTATACAAAATAAAATTTTGCTGAATTTTCTTTGTGTGCGCTGTGCAGATATTTTGCATAAATTCGCGTACTAAACCTTACAAACATCAAATGGCTCCACGCAATGACGTATTATTCTACGTTATTTTGGTCACGTGACTCACGTGTGACGTGATTAATCAGCATTCATCGGTGCCCAATTTCCGGTATGTTAATTTCTTAAAGTCACCACTCACCCGATTACGTCTTTGAATAATAGTAGCAATATTAAATATTAAATAAGTTCAACAGCATAAAGTAATCTAACCGATACGATATGTCGCAGTCTGAAGGTATGAAACGCAAACGAACGTCAACTTGATTTCAAAGGGAATGGCTGAATTAGGTTATTGAAACTGAGTCACCAAAATCTTACAGCACAATGCGTTTAGAACTTAGTGAAATATAGTGATAATGGAGTCGTTTGCTTGTTTTGCCGAGATGCAAAAGTTACAGGAGAATCTGCAACTGGAAAGACGTGGGATGATGTATGGAAGCTGGATTTCTCAAAGCGTAATCTATCAAGTAAGTTACATTTAGCTTGCGTTCAAAAACGAAGAAATAAAAAAATACTAAACAGAGAGTATTACTTGATATGTCTCTTGAAAGTCCATCTGAAAAGGAAAAAAGGCAAAGTAATGTTGAACACAAGCAGTCAAATCGAGAGGAGATCTAAGTTCTGATTGACAGTGTCATTTTGGCTGTTGAAATGAATACTTCAATGCTTTATGTCAGGATATTAATGAGCACATGGAAAAGTATGTTCGGATACCCCAAAGATTGAGGAGCCAAAATTATGCTTTTGAATTTCTCGAAATTATCAATAACGTTGTTCAGCATGATATGATGGAAGAAATATGTTCAGCAACTTTTCATAGATTAGCTATCAATGAAAGTACAGGGATATCTGTTCACAAACAACTGATACTCTAATTTAAATTTCGACCTGCAAATTCATCCGAATATGAAACTTCTTTTGGCGGAATAGTACAGTTGCAAACATGCGATGTTGCTGCAATAGTTTCTGCAATCAAAGAGCTTTATCAAAAACACAATCCTGATCTAATGAAAATGGCTATGTTTACATCTTACGGTGCCTCCGATGTTGGGGGATTGTTCCACACTTAGTTGAACAACACTGTGGTGCACACCGTCAAGATTTGGGAATTTCTTCTGCATGGAAAGAGATAAAGCTGATAAGAGATGCTGAGACTTTAATGAGAACTGTATACTCAGTATTCTGCCTCTCGTCAACAAAGAAATGCAGATTTTAAGGAAATAGCAAATGCTTCAGAATGTGAATCAGTGACTTTTGGGCGTCTTAATGAAGTGCGGTGGTTATCTAGGCAATTTGCTCTTTAAGAAATTATGCGTAACTATCGTCCTCTTGTTGAGTATTTAGCGCAAGACAAAGAAACTAAATCCAATTTGTAAATACTGTTGCAAGAAGCTGCAAAACCTCAATTACCGAATAACCATACATGTTTTGAATGATATTTTGTCAGAATTGGCTTCGTTATGCAGTCTGCTTCGTTATGCAGTCTGTTTCGGAAAAGTGACCTTACACCTCTTGAAGCATTTCATTCTGCTCGTGCAAAATTTAAAAAAAAATAGAGGGCAATACCTTGGTGATGTAGTGTCTTGGAGTGACATAGTGACGGCCCTTTTTGACGTAAGCGAGCAGGAAGATACTAAAGCGGACACGAATTCCATATTAACCTTCATAAAGATCCCGTGTGACCATTTGCCAGACCGATTTCTAGAGAATGAAGTACAAGAGTGGTCTGCTTTAGATTGTGCAGCACTTGCCCAGTGTAATTTATAATTTGATATTGAGCAGGTTAAGAATCTTTATGCGTAATACAAAGTCATTCTTGGTGAAAATACCAGTATCAATGGTTACCAGTCTGCGGTTGGAGGAAAAATCAAAAGTAAACTGATCTTAAATTTTCAGGATATGGTCAAATATGCACTTCAGAGTGAACAGTTTTCAAAACTTGCAAAGTTGATTGATGTTAGAGGAACTTTCTTGGCTTCCAGTGTGGACTG
>JAECUM010024905.1:0-33840 GCA_016617855.1 Megalonaias nervosa | reverse complement strand
ATATATATATATATATATATATATATATAAAGTATTAAACTGACGATTGGGTAGAGATATATATGCCAAAGTGACTAGTTATCTGTATAAAACCTACAGCATACAAAATCAAGATGGCAGTTGATTCTTTGTTCCTTGATCCAGCCAATCAGAAACTTATAAACAAACTGTTATGATCTTTTTTTTTCTATGGCGAAGACAAGGGTGAATTTACACACTATGACCAGAAAATTTGTTCATGCTTTTGGGAACCTAGACTTTTATTTCGGCAGTGCGGGGTGTGGATAGGGATGGGATGTCAGTGTGACTGGGATTGTTTTGAGATGAAAAATAATCCGAACACCAAGTAACTTGAAGAATATTATCACTCCGATTTAAGAAAAAACACCATCTGCATTCCCATGCCCGTGGGACGGTTTCAAAATTACATAATTAAATGTTCGTCCCTAATTGTTCCTGAAGTGTGTTGCTAAAGTTGGTTAAAATAAAAGAACTTGGCTGAATCAAGGTGACAAAACACATCAAAGCGATGAGTTAGGTTTAAATGATACACTAGGTCTTCACACGAAGCCAACCCAGCAACATATGACTGGCTGAAAGGCAACAGTAAAACCAACATTACCAGCATAGTTTGCATTCATATTACCTTAGAAATCCACCTCCACATTATGCACAACGAAAACCAATATATTTGTGAATTTAATACATTCATTTTGTGAAGAAGACAAACTTCATATCGGTCAATTTTCATATTTCAGAAAGTGTTTAGGATGTAAAGTAACGACTATATCTGAAACCGCTTTATTAAAAAAAGCAACCAGGAATTCCAGTTGAATTCTTTTGTCACTCTTTATACTATTGGGGTTTAAAACGACAAATGGTAACTCGGTAGAAGTAACTGTTGCAGAGTCAACCCTTGGAGTGGCATGCAGTATTAACGCGTTTGATAGACTTGAAGAAACAATTATGAATGCTGAAAATACAAAACCACACCCACCCACCCCTATATAGGCCGATGTCACAAGTCGCCAATTAATATAACTCATTACTGTAGTTTATATTGAGCTTATTTTCGCAGTGTACGAGTTAAAGCGGTCAAACACATGCGATGTTTTGCTACGATGAATGCATGTTATTTGTTTTCTTATTGTCTTTGATTTTGGTTTTTTCTTTTCCTTCTGAAATTGCGATATCTTATTCAAAACCAGATAATTCCTATTCCGGATTCCAAGTCCATCGAAAAGCAAATACAACGTCGCTCAAATGTTCATATTTTTTTATATCAACTTGGAAACCGTGGCTACATAGAAAGAACACTGGTATCGAATGTTTGATGCTTGAACCTATGCCAGCGTCTGCAGCTCTGAAACATCACACTGCAATTCTCCATCATTTTATTTTATTTTTTAAAATTTCGAATTAGTTTGCAAGACAAATTTTATCATACAAGACACATCTTACCACAGCTTAAATACATCTCTCCCTTTATGTGGCATCTGGGTATAATCTACAACACAGAGCATCAGTGAAATACATATATGAAAGTCTGTTTACTGTTTTGACAATGTTTGCATTTAAAAGTGAATGTCCATTAGCACTTGAGTTTGCTGCATCCCTGCAATTACATGTTATCATGTCACCAACATCATCGTTTTTTTAATCTTTTCTTACAGAATGCAATATATGATTGTGTTATAAGTAAGTCAGATCTTTCACCTGTGATGGTATCGTTTAATTTTACTTATCAGCAAAGAATTGGAATTTGTAAATGTAGGTTACCGCCTATTACGTTAATTGCATTAAAATGTATTTTAATTTTACCGCCGATCAGTATTAAGTTGGTCATTTAGAAAGCTCAGACCCACAATTCATATGTTTAGATCCAGAGTTAATACTTCTTTCCATCAGTTATCAATTATTTGGGAACTCAAAAGTTCATGATGCCAGGAAAACTTATTTCATACGCTTCTCATAAAAAAGAACGGAAGGGTAGTACTAACGAAAAGTCTTGATTAAAATCTTGTACTTTAACGATTCAAAATCTGTCGAGGAAGCATAAAATTGTAAATTGTAGAAAATGAAATTAAGCTTACAAATGTACAGGAACTTTATGTAACTGATATTATTACGAGAGCTAAGGCTAAATCAAAGATTGTGGGTGAAAAATAAACCAAGTATTGGAGCAATTAAAAAGGTCAATATGAAGAGAAAATCCTTCAAATAATTATTTTTGAGATTGGTGATTAAATTACACAGCTACAAAATATTATTTTGGAAGAAAAACACTTCTTCAAAATTCTGAACTCCAGAAGGAATTCTGTAATTGATGAGAGACACTTTTTTTGTCTATCTTGGCGACCTCTGTATAACAAAATTAGATGAACTTTACAGGAATGTCATCTGACTCTTAAAGAGACTGGATAATAATAAATCACCCAGACTTGATGGTTTACTGCCTAAGTTGACAAGTTTGTTTGTTCTCACCTCGGACATTATTTACTCATATCGTTAAATTATGCATATTTTAATAGATTCTAGTTTAGCAAAGACAACGTGTAACAACATATTTTCCAAAAGAACGCAAATCAATTTATCTGAACAATTGGCGACCCATTTCATTACTAAATGTGATTATAAAAATAGCTCCTAGTGCAATAGTTAATAGAATTACATGTATGTTTCCACTCTTAATAAATTTCACTCGGGTTCAAAATAGGTTATTTGCAAATGTACCCACTTTATATGAAATAGAGAACAGAGAAGAAAATAATATTCAAGGACTTCTAGTTCTCTTAAATTTTGAAGAAACAAACAATAGAATGTTCAATTCTATAGAATATTATTTAAAAAAAATTAAGAATTATCTAGATTTGGACCATCAATTAAAAAATGAATTACTTGCTTTTACAATAATATTTCCAGCTGTTTCTTACATAATGGTCGCAGTTACACAAGGAGACCCCCCTCCTTCACCATACCTTTTCATACTTTGTGTAGAAATTTCTAAGCGCTGCACTCAAGAATACTCTCGAAATAAGTGGTACAAACAGATAACTTTGTATTTTTAATAACTTGGAATGCTGATGACTTGATCGTTTGTGAACACTTACTGAAAAATTAGGAACAGAGAAAAACATACAATAAAAAGAACACTCAATGAACTATTAGGAACAGAGACAGACATAAGATTAAGTTGCATAGTATCTCAGGATCAGTTTTAACTTTTAATACAATTTTATAACATAGATTTTGAGAGAAAATACAGTAAATCTGAAATTTACGTAATAAATGGTCATTTAGAAATTTATTAATAATAGGAAAAATGTGGAATCAAAACTTCAATTCTGATTGTCTTTGTCAACATAGTAACTGTTCTTCTAAATCCATCAGAGCATATTTTTCAATAGATAACACAAATTACTTGCAATTTATTTGCAACAGAAAAATATTTAAAATCAAATGAAATATCTTATTGCATTGGACGATGTTTAAAACTACAAAAAAAATTGCTTATTCTGCAACGCTTTAAAAGAATTATGGCTTAAAAAACTTCATGCTAAATTGAATCATCTGAAGTGGAAGGTTCATTCCACTTATACATAGCACTTATATGTACCACTTATTTCGAGAGTATTCTTGAGTGCAGCGCTTAGTAATTTCTACACAAAGTATGAAAAGGTATGGTGAAGGGGGGGGGTCTGCTTGTGTAACTGCGACCATTATGTAAGAAACAGCTGGAAATATTATTGTAAAAGCGAGTAATTCATTTTTTTCATTCTGGAGAAAATCCAAAGAATTTCACATGGTTTAGTTTATGGATAAACAGGAGTTAAACTCATTTCTTCAAAATTTCATTCATTTTGGCACAGCATTGATCTCAGCACTTTGAGACACACAAGATGATGAACCCAAGTACTGTCAAAGTGCTTAGAGACATACAAGATGATGAACCCAAGTACTGTCAAAGTGCTTAGAGACATACAAGATGATGAACCCAAGTACTGTCAAAGTGCTTAGAGACATACAAGATGACAAACCCATGTACTGTCACAGCCTCAGTGCTTAAATGACTTTATCAAAATAGCTGGTAAAACTGTCTGGTTTCAAGAATGGAACAGAAAATGAATATTTTTATATATGATCTTTTGTATAAATAGTTTTTTTTGGATAAAATCAAAAGGTCTTTTATGAAATGTCAAGATAAACAATGTCCATAGATGCAAAAAAATTTACTGCCAATTACCAGCAACATATTTACCATCAACCATTTACAGTTACTAATTCTTTTATTCTCCAATATTCCAGTTTAAAATCCTTCACAGAGTTAATTATACAAATGAACTGTAACCTTTCTGCAACAAAACTAAGTACTTTTTATTGTGGGTTAAGAGGAAAAATTATGGATCTATTTTATCAATGTACACATGTAAGAACCCAATGGTTTATCAATGCACACATGTAAGAACCCATCGGTTTATCAATGTACACATGTAAGAACCCATCGGTTTATCAATGTACACATCTAAGAACCCATTGGTTTATCAATGTACACATGTAAGAACCCATCAGCTTATCAATGTACACATGTAAGAACCCATTGGTTTATCAATGTACACATGTAAAAACCCATCAGTTAAGATTTAAATCTATTTCATGTTAAATATTCAATACCAATGGAACAGGATACAGTCCTTTTGGCCTTAAGAACAACACAGAAAATTAATATATCAATTGTTGCATTATTATTTTGATAAGGTACAGGCTTTTGTGTAGGGTAGAATTTATTATTCAAAATTTTAATGACAGCATTAACAGCATCTGCAACCATTTAAAAAAAAACATTACACATACAAAAAAATCTAACAAAGTAGGAAAACAAAGGGACAGAATTAATGACATCCTCAATTGAATGAATACAATTTGATTTCCTTCATCTATGCATTTTCATGTATATGTGTGTGTGTGTGTGTGTGTGTGTGTATTGGATTTTTAACATAGCTTTAACAATTGTTCAGTCACATCACTACTATGTCTGCAGTGTGGCAGTTTATAGTGATGTCTAGCACTGTGGCATCATGCCAGAGACATGTAGCATGATGTCCCACCCAGTAACATTATCCTGACACCAGGCTGACCAGTCCTAACACTAACCTCTTAATGCTGAGCGCCTAGCAAGGTAGCTGTTATTACCATTTTTATGTCTTTGATATGACTTGACTGGGGTTTGAACCCACGACCTCCTGCATCTGAGGTGGATGCTCTAACCTTTAGGCCACCAGAGCGGTTTCATGTATGTACTGTACTATTTCTGGTGTGCATTGTTTTTTATATCATTGCTATAATATTGACTACGAACTGCCCAAACATGTGATTAAAACAAAACACTAAGAGAAATTAATATTTTATTTCCATTTTGTTACAAATAATTATTCCATAATACTGGCAAATTTTCAGCTTAAAATGTTTGCTATTTTCATCAGAAAAGATGTATTTCAATGTAATTTAAATTTTTTCTGCTTAAATTCATTGCATCTTCACAAATGAATATTTTGGATTTGATTTCCACATTTGCTCCAAGACTCCAAAAATAAGCAAAAATTTTAACACCTCAGAAATTAACAGATATAGAGTTACAGACCCTGAAATGGGTAATTTTAAGCATGAAATGGAAATGGAATACTGAATGAATGCAACCAAATGTAGAATGAATGCAAACTTATGGCAAGCTGAACACAAATGAAATGAAGAATACAAACAAATGAAATGAAATCCAGAATGAACACCAATGAAATGAAATGAAATGTAGAATAAACACAAATGAAATGAAAAACAGAATGAACACAAATGAAATGAAATGCAAAATTAATGCAATGAGATAATGAATACATTCTCAAAAAAAACCCAACAGAGAATGCAAATGCAGAATGCAAAATAATGTATTCTAAATGAAAATGAAGCAAAAAGAAAATGCTATTATTTTGAAACTGAAATTGAGTTTCCATTGTTGAAACCCCTTTAACATCATATCCGGGATCAGATTATTTACACTGTTAGCCAAGTTTTCACACTTTGACATCAATGGCATTATTTTTGTTCACGCAGATATATATATATATATATATATATATATATATATATATATATACACACACACACACACTCACAACTGCCATTAATGTCCTGACATCACCACCACTGGTTGTGTCTTTCCAATCTACATTTGAACAAAATGAAATAATAACATTGGCTGACAAATACTCTGCGATTTACACCTATTGTAGCTGTGGCTAGATTTTAATTTATCCTGAACTCAGTCCTGTCTTTTAACATTTGTTGTAGCTGTGGTTATATTTTAATTTATCATAAACTCAATCCTATATTTTTGCATTTGTTGTAGCTGTGGTTATATTTTATCATAAACTCAGTCCTGTTGTTTGCATTTGTAGAAGCTGAGGTTATATTTTAATTTATCCTAAACTCAATCCTGTCTTTTGCATTGGTTGCATGTCATTAAAACACTTTTCTTATAAGACAAGATACAAAAGTGATAGCTCTCTCCAATTAATCTCTTGAAAATGGACAGTCCAACTATGTCAAGTGTACTCCAATTTCCTTTCAAAGGCAAAATAGATATGATGAATGAAAACAATAAATACAAAATCTAAATACATTTATGAGATGATATATGAAATAAAACCATGAATGGAATGTAAACAAAATGCACATAGCTGAAATTACCCCTTTTAGGATTTGTAATAAATACTGAAATATTCATGAGTGAATTAATAAAATTTTTAAAAAATATTGTACATATAATGGAAAGACAAACATTGCTCACCTTTCCAAGCAAAACCTAGGCTGCCATAAAAAAAAGATTTTTATTTTGGGCTAATACAAAAAAAAAAACAACTATAGTCTTGATATGGCTCCCAGTCATTGCTATTTTCCATCCATTTGATAGAGAGAAACTATCCTTTTTTCTCCAAAAGACAATTTGATGTCTATCTTTGGCCTTTTATTTACACATCTGATATCTTGGCCTAGTTGTTTCACATCTTATATCTTTGGCCTAGTTGTCTCGCATACTATATTGGCCTAGTTGTCTCACATACTATATTGGCCTAATTGTCTCACATACTATACTGGCCTAGTTGTCTCACATACAATATTGGCCTAGTTGTCTCACATCTGATATATTTGACCTAGTTGTCTGACATCTGAGATAGTTGTCATAGGTGTCTCACATATTATAGTTTTGGTCTAGCTGTCTGACATCTGATGTCTTTGGCCTAGTCATCTCACATTGGATATCTTTAACCTAGTTGTCTTGCATCTGGTATCTTTGTGTCCATAAGACAGTTTGATGGTGTCATAGTTTTCAACACAAATTCTAGAGTTAAAAATATGATAAGATACAGCAATAATGATTTTTTTTCCGTATTTAGTGAGGAAAATATTCATTGTATGGGTTGGTATAAAGATAGGGAAATCCAAGTTAAAATAGTTGCATTATTTACAACGTATCTTCTGTCCACACATATTCTCTTCATCTCTCTTGCTTCTGCTGGCTAACAAAACTTAAGAATTTTTCCTATTGCTACATCTAACCATGCTTTGTCATGGCATAATCTAAAAACATTGCAACATTGCTTGAGCAAAAAAAGTAGGTGTGACTTACTTTTGCTCCTAATTAATATATTAACTGTTGCATTATCATTCTGAAACAGGTACATGAAAGCTACATGACTGTACATACAACAGTGTTGGAGAAATGAACTGAGTGATACAAAAACTTAATGTGTATGCCTACACAGATAGCAACAATAATAAAAGAAAGGAAATACATACATCTAGCCTATGCTTGAAGGCTGTGACAAAAATATCATCTGACATAATTTTGGATAATTTTACTAATGTCTGAAGATTCCTGCATCAACCATTCAAGTAAGCTGGACAACTAATTTGAAAAATGAATGGACCGCTTGTGTGCACATGTTTGCCGATACACAGTGATAGAGTTTGAATCTTTGCCTCAATTTGTTTCCATGGCAACTGAACAAATAGTGAATGCAGACATTTCTCAGTAAAGGCATCATATGACTCTCATTGACATTCACACCAAGTTTGGTTGAAATACACTGAATAACGTAAGAGTTATGCTCTAGAAAAGAAAATGTTAATGAATAGGCAGACAGACAGACAGACATAGTGATAGGTATATCCCCCTCCCCATTTCACATACTGGAGGGATAACAAAAGTAATGTCTTTAAAATAATACCAAAAGTAATAAATATTATTATGAAGTGAAAGAGTTCTTTGAAAACATAACAAAGTACATGATTTTGCAATGAACATAAATATTCAGAGATGACAGTGATAAACTTCACTCTCTACCCAAGTTATAAATGAATGTATGCCAAAGAAAAATGACCCCATCAATAAATAAACTACCTTTTTAAAGACTTACTTTGAGCTATAACTCTCACTTCAATCTGAATAATTTGAGTTGAAACTTAATTCTCCATTAATAAAGGTAACTAGAACTCTATTTTTAAAAATATATCCTTGAACTTCCCCGTTTTTACCTTCAGCACTAAGTTTGAGAATTTTGGGTACATCCCTGAGAATAAGGACTAACCCAGGGGCATATCTCAGTTAGGTATATGCATTTCTTTGTTCATACCCAGTAAGTATGTACATGGTTATAGGATGGGGGTCTAAATATTTTCCAAGTTATGACCCAGGACTCAGTCCCTTTACCCAAGGCCAATATTACTTGTCCCTGCATACATCGGTCTTTTCATTTTCATGAAAATTAAGTGTATATATGTTTATAGCATTGGCATCTCAACAGTCTCCATGTTAGAATTTAGGAAGCATGTCACCTGGGGTAGGGACAGACACAGAGGTTTACATTAGCATACATTTGTCTTTTTATGCCCAGTAAGAGTGTATATATATATATATATATAGAGAGAGAGAGAGAGAGAGAGAGAGTTAAATGGTAACTGAGGTTTGGAAAGGTCCCAGTCTGACATGTATTGATCATATGCCAATTTTCATACATGTAAAACCAACAACTCTGGAATTATATTTAATTTATGGGAGAAAATTCGACCCTACCCATCAGCCACATCCCCAGGGATAAGATAAAATTCCAAATGTGCTGTTGCAATCTATACCCATAAGTTTATCATTGACCCAAATTCCATGATTCTAGCTTTAACATTGCAAGATGGGTCTAGTAATATAACACACATGGATGGACTATACAAACAATTACAAAGATTCTTTCATGAGAAATGGAACATGACATGCAAGTAAAATGATATTTCTTGTGTAGCTAACCATAGGAAAGATTCTGCAGATGGTTTGACTATTTGTATCTTGTATGAAAACAGAAGGCTGGATGCTCCACAAGCATAGGCAAAACAGAACCTTGGACACTGAACTCTGTTAATTTTGGTCACCTCATTAATGTAAATGATTTTTGGCTTTGTATTCACAAAACTTCCCAGCCTGAAACTCTAGCTCAAGCAACAAAGAAAGCCATGGAAAAATAGGAGGCCATAAAAATATACAAAACCATGGTAGCATAGTTTCGATACCACCCTGACCAGCCTAGGTCAGAAGACAGGTGCCTCAGTGTGTCTTTAGGAAGGGCACTTAACTCCCATTTCCTTGTCATAATTTAGCCAATAATGGGTCACATAGTATATATATTGGTATCCTTTAGCCAGTAATGGGTCATACCGCATATATATTGGCATCATTTAGCCAGCAATGGGTCACACAGTATATATACTGGCAACATATAACCAGAACGTGCTGTTAACACCAACAAACATAACACATTTTACCTGCCAATTAATTGAGATATGAAATGGATTATTTACAGGTAAACAGAGCTTTTAAAACCTCCTCAGACAAATATAAAAAAAATACATTGTTTTTACCTTACTGTGTCTCATAAAACATGATTTATTCCACTGTTTAATCTCTACAAGTGCAATATGAAAAAAAATCACAAAAAACCAAGAAGCAGCATATGTTTTGACCTTGAAGGATGTGTGCTGTTTAAAGGTTTTGAGATATCTTCCCCAACCCCTTTTATTTACAAAATTAGTCCTTGTTCTGAAAGACTCAAGTTTTACATCCCCACCCCCAGCCCCATCCTCAAGGATGCACATCTTTCTTTTGAAAATACTGCCAGTGTCTACCAGTATGTAAAAGAGGTCAAAATAGCCTTAAATAAGGTTAACAACAAAAGGATTACAGAATTTGAATGTTAGGTCTGAGACTGCAAATAGGTAAATCACAATATTTTAGCATCATTAAATTTTAGAAATTCTTTAATTTCAAAATGTTAGCATATAAAATGTTAGCAAATTACAGATGAAGAAAAAAATTTGATTGCAGTTTTATCATAATTTACTAAAAAAACTGATATATGCTTGCACTTCAAGACAAATGAAATGACATGTAGTTGATTTATTTCAACACTAGGTATGTTTTCGATACACATACGATAAATCACTTGTAACATGAGGGATGATGAAAAAAAAAATGATACAGACAAGACATCACTCAAAACATATCTATAAT
Source organism: Megalonaias nervosa (assembly GCA_016617855.1). Classification (NCBI taxonomy): domain Eukaryota; kingdom Metazoa; phylum Mollusca; class Bivalvia; order Unionida; family Unionidae; genus Megalonaias; species Megalonaias nervosa. The sequence goes on along the minus strand of JAECUM010024905.1, from coordinate 23,234 downwards.
GCAAAATCTATAAGTGCATCTAATCACTCATCAGCTTTATGTGGTAATTATGAAATGGTGGCTAAAATATCTATCCTAGGTTACTAAATACACATAGGATATACCAAATATCATTAATATCAAACTGCCATTTATTTGTTTAGACAATGTTAAATAAACACATTAATGAAATAAAGATGAAAGGTTGATACCTCAAGTTAAGGAGTGTTGGACAATCAATAATGGTAATAATAAGAAATCTTAATTAAAAGGTAACTAGGTCTAGCTTACACCTCTTGTCAGACAATCAAAGGTTTTGCAGATTAAGCTTGCTTGGTCATTAGGCTTTCCCAGTAGTTTAAAAACTCTACAGCCACACAGCATAAGTCAAAAGGTGTGAATTTCAAAGCTTTTCTCCATGATTTACCCTATAATTGAATGGTTGGCTTATGGTCAGCACTATATATTAGTTCCCCACCCCACAAAACATTTTCTAACTATATACTATTACATCGTGTCAGTACATCATCCCTTTAAAACAAAATATGTAAAACCTAATTCCAAAAGAGCCTCCCCCCCCAAAACAAAAATTATTGTATAAGCAACAGCAACTAATGTTTATTATAATCTCCTAAAACTTATTTGAGGACCTGGTCAAAAATACTTCACCATCCACATTTACCAGAAATACCTGTCAATTAAGTGAAACATTTCTGAGGTAGATAAGCATGCTTGTTGGTCAATTAATGATTATTTTTTTTTTTTTTAAATGTTGAGTGGAATAAAATGTTGTTCTTGGATGAAATTCTGAAGTACAGTATTTTGAAAGGAAAAATGTTTACAAAAATTAGTTTAAGAGGAAACCAATCAATCACAGAAGGATAATACTAACACTAAAGCAGCAGGAAATCTGGAACTGAACTCCACATATTTTCCACTATAGGTAAAACTAGGGCACATTAATCTTTGCTCTTCTGTCACAACTTGTTTTACCTCTTTTTAAAAATTTGTTTCTATCAAATTTTACAAACACATATCTGCCACATTTTTTTAGGAAAAAAATCCATCAAGAGCCATTAGAATTTTATGATCTCTGATAAATCCAATATTTCTAGGAAGCATAACATGTTTTAAAAGTTTGACTGTTTGCTGAATTCAATAAAATTTTGTGATTTACAGTGCCTTATTAGAATAATTTCTCGAACTTTCATCAATTCTGTTAAGTCAATTGTCTGCTGACAGCTTTTAAAGAGACCATTTAAAAGACCCATGAGGAAACTTTGGCCTCAACATTAAATGAATACCATCCTGTCATTGAATCTTTTGTCAAGCTGTGTCTACAAGGTAAGTAGATATGACACAGCTCAAACCATAATGGAGTACATGTAACTATAACCGCTTTATGTCATCTTCGTTTATTTCTTCTAAAGGTTTTTGTTCTGGCCTGATGTTTCAAGGTTTGCTCTCGCTGCTCTCTGTTCAAATAGCTAAGCCGGCTTGACCCTGGTGGTGCCTCAGGTTTTAACGAAAGTGAAAACTGATGCTGAGAATCCTCCATACTTTTCAGCTTGGCTTCAATGGCTCGAATTGTACTCTCAGGACTGCAACAGAGGTTTATGAAATGTGTACAACCAAGCAATTTTGAAATTTTAATGTTATAAGAAAATTTTTTCCTTTTAACTTTTAGAAATAACATTATTTTGTCTTTTCATGAAATGTTAAACCAAAGGATATCACAGAATAAATGTAATATTAACTCTGACCATACAAATGTTTATTTTGTTGCTATCATGGAACAGATGTTTCATATATATTTTAGGGGCCACGAGTGGCCGAGTGGTCTAAAGCACTCACCGTTACGGATCACTGCCATCTCACCTCTGTCTGCATGAGTTCGAGTCTCAGGCTCGGCTAACGTGGGTACGTGAGAAAGCCTGCCAGTAGCTTCTCATGGGTCGGTGGTTCTTCCCAGGGTTTTCCAGGGTTCTTCCTCCACCAATTATACTGGCTGCCATGTATAGCCTATCTTGTGCTGAAAAATGGCATTAAACCCTACAACAACAACAACATCATATATATTTTATCAAAAATATTTTCCCACATATATGAATTTATTTCTCCATTGGTAATAAATTTCCCATATTATGAATTTGTTTGTTATCCATAGGTACCAATTTTCCCATATTATGAATTTGTTATTTCTCCATAGGTATTAATTTTTCCATATTAAGAATTTATTATTTCCCCATTGGTACTCATTTTCCCACATTATGAATTTGTTATTTCTCTAATTTTCATACTTTTTGTGATTGCTACAAATTTAAAACCTAATGAATAATGAATTTATGTGGAAACAATCCCACCCACCTAACCACTATGAAATAACCCCCAAAACTGTTACCATGACTATAAATGATCTACTAGTATCAATACTGCATTGTTGAAAAATTTATACTGTTACTTAAACATGCCTAATACAATAATTAATCACAATAATATGAAGATGATATATCTTTAGCTTTATATGGAAATATTATTGTAGAAATCAACTATGTATACTAATATCTGGATATAAACAAAATTAAACAGTTAAATGCCAGTCTTTATTTATATTTATGTATTTATTGTAAGACCATGGAAAATTCTGTATACACATGTGGAAACTCAGAATGCCTATAGTAAAATATTCTAAATCCAAAGTGTGTGCTATTAGGACCTGTATGACACTGAAGCCAGTGTGAATGGGAATTCTATCATTGAGATGTGTGTGTGTGTGTGTATAGAATGTATAGGACGTTCAAATGGGTATGAATGGGATCTATGCAACATGGAAGTGTGGGACCTTTATGACAATGAAGTGTGTGTGAATACGACTTGTATGACACTGCAGTGTGGGGCCTATGACATGGAAATGTGTGAATAGAACCTAAGACACTTTAGTGTGGGACCTATATGACAAGGAAATGTGTGAACAGAACCTATGACACTGAAGTGTGGGACCTATATGACATGGAAATGTTTGAATAGAACCTATGACACTGAAATGTGCATGAATAGTACTTATATGACAACGAAGTGTGGGACCTTTATGATGCTGAAGTGTGTGTAAATAGGACTTGCATGACTCTGAAAAGCATGTGAATAGGAGCTATATGATATTGAATTATGTGTGAAAAAGACCTATATGACATTGAAGTGTGTGAATGGAAGAGATATCACACTGAAATGTGTGTGAACAGGACCTATATGATACTAAAGTGTGTGTGAATAGGACTTGTATGACACTGAAGTGTTTATGAATAGGACTTATATGACACTGAAGTGTGTGTGAATATGACCTATATGACACTGAAGTGTGTGTGAATAGGACTTGTATGACACTGAAGAGTTTATTAATAGGACCTATATGACACTGAAGTGTGTGTGAATATGACCTATATGACACTGAAGTGTGTGTGAATAGGACCTATATGACACTGAAGTGTTTATGAACAGGACCTATATGACACTTAAGTGTTTATGAATATGACCTATATGACACTTAAGTGTTTATGAATAGGACCTATATGACACTGAAGTGTTTATGAATAGGACCTATATGACACTGATGTGTGTGTGAATAGGACTTGTATGACAATGAAGTGTTTATGAATAGGACCTATATGACACTGAAGTGTTTGTGAATATGGCCTATATGACACTGAAGTGTCTGAATATGGCCTATATGACACTGAAGTGTCTGAATATGGCCTATATGACACTGAAGTGTCTGAATATGGCCTATATGACACTGAAGTGTCTGAATATGGCCTATATGATGCTGAAGTGTGTGTGAATGTGACCTATATGACAATGAAGTGTGTGTGAATAGGATTTGTATGACACTGAAGTATTTATGAATAGGACCTATAAGACACTGAAGTGTGTGTGAATAGGATTTGTATGACACTGAAGTATTTATGAATAGGACCTATAAGACACTGAAGTGTGTGTGAATAGGATTTGTATGACACTGAAGTATTTATGAATAGGACCTATAAGACACTGAAGTGTGTGTGAATAGGATTTGTATGACACTGAAGTATTTATGAATAGGACCTATAAGACACTGAAGTGTGTGTGAATAGGATTTGTATGACACTGAAGTATTTATGAATAGGACCTATAAGACACTGAAGTGTGTGTGAATGTGACCTATATGACAATGAAGTGTGTGTGAATAGGACTTGTATGACACTGAAGTATTTATGAATAGGCCCTATATGACACTGAAGTGTGTCTGAATATGACCTATATGACACTGAAGTGTCTGAATATGGCCTATATGATGCTGAAGTGTGTGTGAATGTGACCTATAAGACACTGAAGTGTGTGTGAATAGGATTTGTATGACACTGAAGTATTTATGAATAGGACCTATAAGACACTGAAGTGTTTCTGAATATGACCTATATGACACAGAAACCTGATTAATAATGAGTTACTGTAAAACTTTCATTAACCAATGACTGCTGGAACTGCAAACTTCAGCTATTTCATAAATGTGGCTTAGAGTATAAAGAGACTGCATTAGAAATAGAATGACTCAGATGGAACCAACCACAAGACCTTTGACTATTGATGCAATAGTATATACACTGCATTAGTGATAGAATGACTCAGATGGAACCAAACACAATACCTTTGACTATTGATGCAATAGTATATACACTGCATTAGTGATAGAATGACTCAGATGGATCCAAACACAAGACCTTTGACTATTGATGTAATAGTATATACACTGCATTAGTTATATAATGACTCAGATGGATCCAAACACAAGACCTTTGACTATTGATGCAATAGTATATACACTGCATTAGTGATAGAATGACTCAGATGGAACCAAACACAAAACCTCTGACTATTGATGCAATAGTATATACACTGCATTAGTGATATAATGACTCAGATGGAACCAAACACAAGACCTTTGACTATTGATGCAATATTATTTACACTGCATTAGTGATATAATGACTCAGATGGAACCAAACACATGACCTTTGACTACTGATGCAATATTATTTAAGCTAGCCTTCCTATTTGGGGAATCTATTCAGAATGGTAAGAGGTCGATACATGCAGAGTTTTGGTGAAAGAACAAAGAAAGTAGGTATTTGATACTACCTCATGTTGTCTCTCTGAGCATCGGGTTTCTTATCTGCTACTTTTTTGCTTGGTGAACTATCCTGAAATAGCATGAAAAGTCTCTTGGCATAAACCCTTTATTTTACAGAACAAAATACAATTTTTGCCTCTGAATAACAGTACTAATGCTGATGTGGCTAATGCTGACATGGATGCTTATCCCTGCAAATAAAAGAACTCATTCTGCAGTGACTAATATATGGAAGAACTGCATTAGTCTTCACTAAATACTACCAGTATATAAAGTAGAACCTTTAAAGACCACATCTTTAGTTCACGGAATACTACTGTATATACAGTAGAATTTTTACAAACCAAAACTTTAGTTCAGATTTTCAGTTGTTTCAAGTTTTTGTGGTTGCAGACAAACCCTAAGCATTAAAAAAAAGCACAAGATGAAAAGAGGTGTGAAAGCTTATTTCCTCAACTTAGTATTTGAGTAATTGATTTTTAAAGAATCAAAATCAGATGATAGTTTCATGGGCAACTGGGCAAAGAACCTGATGGTCGAGATTAAATTCATTAGCCCAGAGAAGATGCTTTAAACTCTAAAGCCATTATATTTGAGAATTCCCATCTGCCTTAATGAGTCATTATCACCAATATACAAATTGTGAAAGTTGTTGAGTCACCAATAGGTATATTTTTTTGAAATAGTCATTGACATACATGTATCTACCATATTCCTAGACAGTGTTGGGTGTTTGTTCTGGGAATGCAACAAGTGTTTTTAGGTAGCAAGGGGTGGGGGATGCAAAAAATGGAGGGGTAGTTAATGTGACCTAAAAAAGCAATGTTGTCAATTTCAGAATATCAAATTACATAAGCCTATAAAAAATAACTGAATACAATCTGATAGAAAGGAAAATACCATCTATTTTCCTTGGTGCATTGAATATACTTACAAACTGAACATAGTAGACTTAGCATTATCCAATATCATCACACACACACAAGCCCCTCCCCATATATATATATACACACACCAAGTTTCTGTCTTTAAACCCATTGGACAGTGGAATATTTTCTTCATCAGATGCAATCTTTGTTACTCTCAATAGTTCAGGGATGGGGTGTGGTAGAAGGTAATAAAAATATTAACTAAGTTTCTCTTGGTACTCATTTAAGGCTGGATGTTCAAACTTCCCTGAAAATCTTGTTGATTGTACTCAGCATAGTAAATGATCTTTCTGCATTTGCACTATTGTGAGGTGGCAAAAAATGTAGGGTGGTGTTGCCGTGTCAACAGATGCTGTACATTCCAGAAAAATGGGGTGGTGGTGGGCCTGAAGGCCAAGTGGTCTAAGGTGCTCAACTTCATGGAGTACAGACATACTACCACTTTCCGCGTTTTGAATCTCAGGCTCGGCTAGTGTGGGCATGTGAGAAAGCTTGCCAGTAGCTTCCTGTGGGACAGTGATTCTTCCTGGGATTTTTCCTGATTCTTCCTACACGAAATATACTGGCCACCATATATAGCCTATTATGTACTGAAAAATTATGTTAAATCCACAACAACAAGGAACACAACCAGAACAGGACCACTGTAATAAGTGGGTGGGGGCACCATTTTCTTGGAGTTTGTGCATTTTTTCTCTGAGTTGGGGGCAGCAACTTTTCTACTGCACTTTGCAAAGTCAAACTCAGAAATTTCATTTGCCTGGACTTTGTTCATTTTGCATATAGCTCATCGTTTTCTAAATCACACCTGCATTACAACATTTTTCCGTAAAACATAATCCACACTTTGTATACAATTCTGCCTATATAAATAATTATGTTCTGCATTTTATATAATTATGTAGGAAAATCCAACTTCAAACAAACATTGCCGCAGATTACAAATTTGCCAATAATCTTTAATGATGATGACTTACACATTCTCATTCAAGACAATGATGTGTGATAAATTTTGTTCTTCAACATGCATCTCTATGATTGTACTTAATGAAATTGGGGTATTCAACTTTGTATAGTTCACCTATGCAAGTTAGCCTAATGTTTGTTTTTTTATTTACAAAACTCAAACCCTCCTACCAGGGCCAAAAATCACTATTTGAGTTCCTATGATTTAGAAAAATGGCCACCATTGCTTAACAGGCTTAAGGCAGCTACTCCGTATTTCTTTGCCATTTTTCATGACATTTTTGTTGACAGTATTCATCTGCATTAGAGATTTCATCATGCATTGGCTATTCTATCTGAATGTGTTTCTTCATTTACTTGTTTTGGGCAAGAGAACTATTAGATTTTTTTTTCTCAGTTGTTTTCCCCACAACTACAACTGTCATTTCTTTTTAACATGATATCAAGTTATACTCACCAGTTGAACTATTTCTGCTATCATGTACCCTTATTAATTGCATTACATAACAACTTCTTGGTGTTCTAAACTACATTGTGTGCCAGACTTAACGACCTGAGACTACATTCATCTTTACTTAAATGTAAATGGCAGCAAAAAAAGAAACATTTTAAAGATGGCCAGCATAGAACAGGAAGAAAAATTCCAGTTATCTCCCATTTGCCCTTTCCTTTACAGCAATTTGAAAACTCAACCAATAATTGTTTTGAAAAACTTCTTGAAGACTGAACAACCACTGCACATTGCATTATTAAACACCCAGTCCATAGAATCACTAGAAAGGCACACAGGAATAGTTAATTTTATCAATGATCTGGATATCAATGTCTTTTCTTAACAGCAACATGGCTAAAAAAAAAGGCTTTGAGTCAAAGTGTGTGAATCTAACACCCTCTGGTTACTCCATCAAGTTGTTCCTATGCCACTCCAAGGGAGGTGGTTTTGCTGTATCACAAATAACTCCATAATTCATCATCTTAACTACACTACAATTTTCAATTTCAAACACACATCACTTGAACTGGTCAAAATCTCACATACAATGGAACAAAGGTGAGTCCATTCTGCCTCTACACCACCCTCCTCCTAGTCAAAACAACATGCTCGCTGCATCTCTCATTTTTGGGGCAGTTTCCTAACGCCCTGGAGTATGAAAATTTGATAGGTGGCAAAATGATTATTTTCTTGGATATTTAAACTGTCACTCTGACCGTCCTGGAAATACATGCACAATGAAACTCCTAGACCTTATTCATGTTTTCAACTTCAAGCAGTCATTTAGTCAATCCACACATAAACATGGTCACATTTTAGACTGGATTCCTCATAGAACTGATGATAATATTCTACAGTCCCATGAACTTGCATCAGATCAATTCTGTGTCATATGCCATCTCAATGAATCAGTCCATAACCCTCCATCTCTGTTTGCTATGAAGAGAAACCTCTGTGGGACACATAGAACCCAACTAATGCATGAAATCCAAGCAAACTTAACAACTTTGTTACACCATACAGCAGTACAACTTGACAAGTGCTTGCATTAATTGTTTCACAAAGATGCCCCTGCAACCAAGTACAGAGTATCAGTCCAAAAGTGTTCTCCATAGTACATTAGTGTTAGGAACCAGCTTCCCACAACTAAAAATAACACTGTAAGGCTGAGATGCTGTCGATTTCCATCAGCCCCACTATTCATAAGCAGATCAATGATGCTTCTAAGAAGAATGTCCCAAACATAGTTCATACAGTACAGTCAGTCTACTACAGTACAAAGATCATTGAAAGTTCCAGCTGCAAATACTTTATGTCCATGATATATGCCATGGTTCATGAACTTGCCTAGAGTTTACAGAAATTAAGTGAATATATCATTTAGAGCCTGTCACTGGGGGTATTCTGATACTGTGTATAGATTTTACCAATGACATTGCATGTGCATAACCAGACTGCTATAGTTTACAACAAAATTAAATGAAACATCAGCACATCAACTGCAACCAGATGTCTTTATCTGTAAAAGAAACATGCTCATGTTCTTTATTGGCAAGCAAGTACATACTGCAAACTAGTTTGCCTGGCCCTCTTCTGACAGATGAACTTGCTGGGTACATCAATACACAATCATGACAACCTAGTTTGCCTGGCCCACTTCTAACCATCTGAACCTGCTTGGTACATCAATACACAATCATGACAACCTAGTCTGCCTGGCCCTCTTCTGACAGCTGAACTTGCTGGGTACATCAATACATAATCATGACAACCTAGTTTGCCTGGCCCACTTCTAACCATTTGAACCTGCTGGATATATCAATACACAATCATGACAACCTAGTTTGCCTGGCCCTCTTCTGACAGCTGAACTTGCTGGGTACATCAATACATAATCATGACAACCTAGTTTGCTTGGCCCACTTCCAACCATTTGAACCTGCTTGGTACATCAATACACATTCATGACAACCTAGTTTGCCTAGCCCATTTCTGACCAGCTGAACTTGCTGGGCACATCAATACTTAATCATGACAACCTAGTTTGCCTGGCCCACTTCTAACCATCTGAACCTGCTTGGTACATCAATACACATTCATGACAACCAAGTTTGCCTAGCCCACTTCTAACTACATGAACCTGCTGGGTACATCAATATATAATCATGACAACCCAGTTTGCCTAGACCAGTTCTGACCAGATGAACTTGCTGGGCACATCAGTACACCCTTGTGACAACTGAATATTAATTTTCTGGAGAAGTTATTCTGGAAAAATGATAATGTTTATCTGAACATAAATTATTTTGACAGAGAGAAACATGATTACTTTTTCATGTCTATTATTTACAATAATGAAAAGTATTCTTGTTCCTCATGGTTTTCGGAACTCAATAACAAACTTCATATTCAATTTACTCAAAGTAACACCATTTATTTTATAAAAGATTTGAACATGATCTTTAGATCCAGAAATGGGTAAATTTACCATATCAGCAATGTTTCTGAAATTTATTCTGACTTTTCATTTATCACTTCCAGTGTTGTTTCTAGGGCACAGGTTTGTGGGACACGACGATCCTGCCCAAAATTAAACTAATTAATGTGCCAAAGTCCCGCAGTTCAGCTGTAGCTGGCTCAGATTCCATATCTGGATGTGGCATATTGTTTTCTTAATCAAAAGACAGAAACAAAGTATAGATAAAATGGTGTACAAAAGCAAATATATTTCTGGTCTCATATCACATAGTGAAGTCATTCAAGAAGAACATCCCAATTTATGGAAATAATTATCTACCAAAATAATTGATTCACTGGGGCATCTCAGACAAAATTCTTTCGATCCTTTTAAACTTGAAACTATTTAAACTTTTTCCCCAAATAAACTTATGTCCATAATACACTCCTATAGGCAAAAAATTACAGAAGGAGAATTTTTTCTTGCAGTTATATGCCCAGTACAATTGGAATAGTGTAAAAATGAACATGTTTCTGTATAATTAAGCCTTACCTTTAGAGACTATGGTTTTGAATAGAATTCTCTTGTCAATTTCTCCTCTTTATTTTGAAATATGACACTAAAAAATACAATTAATCCTCCTTGTATCTATTTTGTGTTTAGAAGCTCATTACCTAAGTGAGAATAAGACATTTGTACCATTTTATATGTAGATAGCCAAGCTTTGACATAAGTACATTAAGAGTATACAAAAGTAATGTACTGTCTGAAATGATGCTTATAACCATATCATTCATGCAACAAAGGAAGAGCAGGGCCCCAAGGTGCTGGTGTATCCCATAGGTTATAACCATGGGCTTAGGCACTGTTTTATTTACAGTAACAATTTACATTTGGTAAGTACAACTCAAGTCAATCAGTTGAATTTCATCCCACAAGAAATAATTTTTTGCACAAAATGGAATAATCCACTTTGCCATATACCTTTTCTAAATCAACATGACCATACCAGTGTATATACCTTCTGAGCTTTGATATAAACTATCAAATAAATCAGGCATGTATCCACTGAATTCGAACTAAAACCAGATAAATTCAAACAGTATATTATTTTACACTAAACATATTTTCAATTGGATGCAGACTGCTTTCTCAAAGACTTTGTTATATCATTCTCAGAATTTGTACTACTGCTTCTCTTAAACTTGAGTTTTACCTGTGATAACTTCTGTTCATCAGGTACAGTGTTACTCTGAATGGAAACATCCACAATATCAGTACATCAGGTACAGTGTTACTCTGAATGGAAACATCCACTATATCAGTACATCAGGTATAGTTTACTCGGGGGGCGGTGGTCAGTGGTCTAATATTGGGTATGGATCACTGCCATCTCCTGCCTCTGTTTGCGTGAGTTGAGTCTAGGAATTGGCGAATGTGGATATGTGAGAAAGCTTGCCAGTAGCTTCTCATGGGTCGGTGGTTCTTTCCGGGGATTTCCCGGTTTCTTCCTCCACCATTAATGCTGAAAAATGGCGTTAAGCCCCACAACAACAACAACAACAACAACAACAGTTTACTTGGAATGGAAACATCCACTATATCAGTTCATCAGGTACATATTTACTCATTATAAGTTATTGAAGTCTTCTTGATAAAGTCTGCATCCTTTACAAATCAAGTAGGTATAACACTGAACTGTACTGTTATCCCTTTTGGCTTTGGGTATAACTCTGAACTGTACTGTTGTCCCCGTTGGCTTTGGGGTATAACTTTGAACGATAATGTCCCTTTGGCTTTGGGTATAACTCTAAACTGTACTGTTGTCCCCTTTGGCTTTGGGTATAACTTTGAACTGTACTGTTGTCCCCTTTGGTTTTGGAGTATAACTCTGAACTATAATGTCCACTTAGGCTTTTGGGTATACTCTGAACTGTACTGTTATCCCCTTTGGCTTTGGGGAATAACCCTGAACTGTACTGTTATCCCCTTTGGCTTTGGAATCTAACTGAGCTTTTAGTTCCTGAAATAATGGGGGGAACGCACATGATCTCCCAAACATATTATGACTAGGTAACATACTTCATGAATAAACTACCTGTTTATTTGCAAATCGTTTCTTTTTAAGATAATATTAAACTCCATGTTTATTTGCAAATATTTTCTTTTTAAGATTCTAATAAATTCCCAGTTTGTTTGCAAATCTTTCTACGAGACTTGTTGCAATATCTTACCTCATCCACAGTGTAAGCCCACTTAACAGCAAGCTTTTTGGATAGAGCTAGTTTTCCATCCAGTTTTCTGCGGGCATTTTCTGCTTCCTGCAAAGTGCAAGATATACAGATTGTCAAAGTCAGATCTTCTGCATATAAAAAAGTGAACTGTGAGTAATTTCCTAATGTAAATATACCCCAATCTCATAAGCATCACACCTCTATCCAATGATAAAGCTGAGTCTATTGGCAAATAAAGCACAAAGAGCACATAACTCTTTGGAAAATGGTGAGAATACAATGACTAATCAACATGAATATCTCCTGACAATGAGCATTTTACTAAGTTTCAAAGTAATCTAGTAAAAACTAAAATAGTTGCATTCACAAAATTCTATCATACACTGAAATGAGTTTTAAATCACTGTAAGATGTACCAAATCTTACAGCCTGACAGAGCAAAGTGGTTTGTTGATGGGCATATCTTTGTTCAGCCCATCAAAAACTGCTTAACTTGTTATGTTTACAAGATTGTGTGCCAGATGGAGCATGGATGGACACAACAAGCATGAACAGACACAACAATTAATATATTCTCTTGCCCCTGTAAGAATGGGCTATGGAATATGTTAATAACATTGTGTGCCAGAAGGAAGCATAGATGGACATTCTCTATGGATGAATTGACATAAGAACTATATTTTCTTGCCCCTGTATGGTGGGACTATGGAATATGTTAATAAGATTGTATGCCAGATAGAAGCATCGATGTACATATGGATGAATGGAGACAAGAGCTACTATATTCTCTTACCCCAGTAAGACAGGGCAGTGGAATATGTACATTAATTTAGAGGGTTGCATTGTACATCAGACAAAAATGAAAGCTTGATAATTAGTCAGCATTAGGTGTAGGCAGATTGGATGATATATCTGGATTCTTTCAAAACATAAACATATATGTAAGGAAAACAGAGAATGTTAAAATGATAAGGACTATGTTTTCAGGTGTTATGGGTATTTTTGTAGCTGCACTGTCTAATCACCTGCAGACAAATTTCCATGACTGTGTCTTGTAACGCATGAAAGTTTCAGACAAAATATAGTCATCATATCTATGTTACTATGCTTATTCTGTAAATAATTCTGTGAAAATTATTTATGAAATCCAAATAAAACTTCCTGTTAACTTTTTTAAGTCCTCTGATAATAAATAGATAAGCTTACAACAGTGGTTAATCAGACCTGTATAGGTATGTAGATAATAAATTCACTTAAATTTCTACACTGGAGGTCTGTCATGTGACATAAACTTGACTGCCAAAAAATATCCCTTGCATGCTATTGTGTGAATAACCAGATGCCTAGCAAGGTTTCCACAATGCCATTGTGAGCAAAGCAGGATACCTAGCTAGGTTTCCATAGTGTCACTGTGAGAATAGCTGGATGGCTAGCTAAGTTTCTGTAATGACACTGAGAATAGCTGGATGGCTAGCTAGGTTTTCATAATGCCACTGTGAGAATAACCGGATGGCTAGCTAGGTTTTCATAATGCCACTGTGAGAATAGCTGGATGACTAGCTAGGTTTCTATAATGCCACTGTGAGAATAGCTGAATGGCTAGCTAGGTTTCATAATGCCACTGTGAGATTAACCAAAGAGATAGCTAGGTTTTCATAATACCACTGTGAAAATAGCTGGATGGCTAGCTAGGTTTCTACAATGCCACTTCAGTCCTGACAAATTAAATAAATAATACTGCAAATGATATCAGCTACTTTGCTAACATTATATGTAGATTGCAATCATTTTTATCCTTGAATGGTAATTGCATAAAAGTGATGCCTTTGTATATCCCTGAAAACAGATTGGACAGATGTGATCCATTGTTTTTTATTCTTTGAAAACAAATATGACAGATAGATTTTGATAACTTGTTTTTAAACTTGAAAACAGATTAGACTGATCTGATGCCTTGCTTTTTTAATTTTTGAACAGAGATTGCATAGATGTGATTCCTTGTATTTTTATCTTTGAATGCAAATTGCTTATATGTGATGTCTTGTATTTTTATCTTTGAACAGAGATTCCACAGATGTGATGGCTTGTATTTTTTTTTTTTTGATGTTGGAAATTTGTGACTGTCACATTGGAGAAGTGATAATATGCATGTTTTAGCCATTTCACCTGTATATAAGTAGCTCAGGCTTCGCAATTTTCTTCTCCTTATTTCTTGTGTTCTTGTTGTATCATCATGTCTGCAGATTATTGTATTATGTATTGGATATTATTTGAGCATAAAGACATATGTTTGGATTATTCAGTTTAAATAGAAAGTGCTCATTCAACTATAATACTGTCTTGGAACTATTGTGAATTATTCCAAGGAGTTCTGGACAATGCCATTTTGACATGTCAGGACTGTTGGTGGGCCAGTATATTCATGGATCTGAAATTTATATGGAACATTTCACTCCTGTGGACTTTAATAGAAGTTTTTTAGGGTAAAAATTCTTTATCGAGAATTTAGTAGACCCAGCAAAGAATGTATAGCTCTCTGATCATCAGGGAAACTTCCTGATTTACAATCAAACATTTGGCACAAATATGACAAAAATGAAGATCAAGAGAATCTACCTGATTTCTATTCAAACATATAGCCCAAAAAATGATGATAGTGAAAATCTCCTTGAAACTAATCAAAAATAGCTTTGAACATAATTTTGAAATAACTGTAACCCTAGACGTACAATGTAGGATCCAGAGATAAGTACCTTCTCCTTTCTCTCTTTTGCATTTGCTCTCTCTCTCTCTCTCTCTCTCTCTCTCTCTCTCTCTCTCTCTCTCTCTCTCTCTCTATATATATATATATATATATATATAATATTTCTGAAGCATATTCCACTTGAAGCATGAATGATGCAATCAATATCATAACATAACAGTTGATTATTGTACTTCCAAAGTAACTTTGCCAATTATGATGATACAAAACACACTGTATATACTTGCTTATGAGTTGAGCCCAACTGCAAACTGATAATACAAAACATATTGTATACACTTGCTTATAAGTCAAGCCCAACTGCAAACTGCAAAGACCCAGATCTACCATTTCATAATGCACCAGCTGATCTGGGTCTATGCAGTTTGTTAGGAGTAATCAGTAGAATAAGCAATACAGACCCTGATCTATCAGCCTCTTATGTGACAGCAGATCGAGGGTTATGTTCTTTGCAGTTGGCTTAACTTATAAGCAAGTATATACATTAATGAAAATAAAATAAGCTGCATTAAAAAGCTTTTGCTGATAGTCAGCACATGTCCCATATCTTCAGAACCAGGGGCAATTTAAATGTACATTCAACTTAACTTTCACTGCCTTCAGAACCAAGAGGCAATTTAAATGTACATTCAACTTAACTTTCACTGCCTTCAGAACTAAGGTGCAATTTAAATGTACATTCAACTTAACTTTCATTGCCTTCAGAACCAAGTGCAAATTTAAATGTACATTCAACTTAACTTTCATTGCCTTCAGAACCAGAGGCAATGTGTTGTTGTTGTTATTGCTGTTGTAGGATTTAATGTCACTATTCTGCACAAGATAGGCTATACATGGCAGCCAGTATCAATGGTGGAGGAAGAACCCTTGAAAACCCCGAAAAGAACCACCAACCCATGAGAAGCTACTGGCAACCTATCTCACATACCCACATTGGCCAAACCCGAGACTCAAACCCACGCAGACAGAGGTGAGATGGCAGTCATCTGTAACAGTTAGTGCTTTAAATCACTCTGCCTCTCGGGGCCACTCAGATGCAATTTAAATGTACATTTAACTTAACTTCCATTGCCTTCAGGACCAGGCAATTTAAAGGTACATTTAACTTAACTTCCATTGCCCTCAGGACCAGGCAATTTAAATGTACATTTAACTTAACTTCCATTGCCTTCAGGACCAGGCAATTTAAAGGTACATTCAACTTAACTTCCATTGCCTTCAGGACCAGGCAATTTAAATGTACATTCAACTTAACTTCCATTGCCTTCAGGACCAGGCAATTTAAATGTACATTCAGCTTAACTTCCATTGGCATATTTACTGCTGATTTGCTTAATTCAACCTGTTATATGCACCCTTCCCCCTCCCATGCCTCTGGGAAGTTAACAATAATATCAAAATAAGATAGTTTCCATATTAACTGACATTGATTTCTATAATAATATGGTGAAATTAAGCCCAGTTAAGTGGCTGTTGAAGACAGGTGACTGCTTCATAGAGGAGAAAGTTTGATAAACTTGATATTAGGAAACCCAGCTATAGCATGTTTAATTATAATGCTAATTCATATAAAACATACATCCTACCAAGGTATATTATAAGGTAATTGAGAGTTTGATTTACCCATGCACCAGACAATATTGTTGTTGATATAAGAGTTACAAACCAAGTAACAGAAATGGGTGCAAAACCAACAAGTTTTTGTAAAATTCAACAAATAATTTATTTCCCAAGAACACAAAGTGAAAATTTAAAAAAGAACTTACAGTATTGTAAATTATATCCCAAACAGTCCTAAAAGTTCAATCACAAGTCCAAATGTATGAAGTTCCAAATGAATTCCACTGGTGTTCCGAATAAATTCCAATACTTAATGTGTTGGAATGCATATAGTCTTAAATGTGTTAATGTACCAATCACCTGGAATGTGGTGATGTGTAAACAGTCTTTTCATGTATCACAACAATATAATCCAAACTGTCCTTGTCTGAATTCACTGTAATTCCAAATTAATGTTTATTCCAAGACAATGAACATAACAATGAGACTGATCCTGCTTCAGATGTTAAGGGAAGAATGAAAAATCCTAATGTATACAAGATTATATACCCCTCTACTTCACCTAGGTCACAATTACCAATTTCTGGAAATATTCGGTCAACTTAATAGGAAAGTTCAATGTTGGAAGCTTCTAAGTTCAGAATCAAGACTGTATCTTTAACTCAAACTGAGGTAAACATGTTTACAATTAATAATGATCTGAATATTTAATCCACAATCATACAAATATATTAACTATGCATTAAGCTATTTACAAAATAAATGTCTCTGGTCAGGTACACTATAAATCTGGTTTTGGACAAAGGTCAAGTACAAAATACTGATATACATAACATATACTGGTAATCATGGAGAAAAGCCAACAAACAATACCAATTCCTCCTGCACTGGTTTTAAAAACTACGGTAGGTAGGTAGGTGGGGCTTATTTGTTTTGTTTAACATTATAATATAATGATGCACAAATCAATTTTGGGAATTTTTTTTTTCCCTGGGGGAAACAAGTGCTAGGGTCAGCGACGAAAAACAGGGACAGTCAGCCAACTAGAAACAAGCATATTTATTTTGGCCTAAGTATAATACTTGAATTAATAAACCAATTAATTTACCTATCTTATTAAATAATTTGTGAATCATCAAAGTTAATTCAATAGGGAATGGCTGTTACATAAATAAGGCACTGCTTTGTAACAATAAATCACAAAATGAAAGCTGCCTTTATGTGCACACAGCTTCGCCATTTTGTCAGCCAAATGCCAAACAATCAATTGACCAACAGCTGAGAATTAATCTGTTCCCCTTGTTACGTTTCTAGGCTCATACAAAAGTAACAAAGAAAAGAGTGAAGCCAACAAGCTTTGTAAATTTAACAAAATAATTTATTTCCCTAGAAAAACAAGGTAAAAATATGAAAAAGGACTCACGGTTTATGAATCAAATCCAAAAATTAATCCAATAATTAAAAATATAAGTCCTATCACTGAAAAGTTCTAAATGAATCAAAGTTCGAATCCCGATGAAGTTCCAAGATGGAAGGCGATGACGTCTTCTATAACATGCTTTGTGTTGTCATGTCGACAGTTCCTTGTTGAATCACCAAGAATAATATTCCAGCTTTAGAATTCCGAGTAATTTTCAGTAAATGTCTTTATCCAAGAATTCTGATGAGTACTAGATAAAGTCTCCAGGGAAAATAAATTATTAATTCCAAAAAATAGGAAAATTCAAATCAAACTGGCAACAACAAAAATAATACCTTTGAGCCCGAAGGTATGAATTACGACTGACCAAAAAATCACTATCAAACGTCACTTTAACTCCAACTACAATGCAGAACGGACCGCCTGATAGGTCATGTGATCACTTCCTTTCAAGAGACGTAGTAACATTATATGCCAGCTGTCACGTCTGCCATGGGCGAATTTGATTGTACTGAGTGAATCTTACTATAAGATTCAATAATAAATTTTTTTTTTTTAAAAGTTGTTTACAAAAAAGCTGAAACTGGCCCTGAAATCTAGGTCACCAAAAGATACAATGTTTCTACGAACAACGTGTTTATCAGGTTTAACAGAACTGAACTGAATTTTCTGGAAAAATGTCAAATCCAGTGAACAAAGTTATCATTACAATAACATGTAATGAAATAAAAATAAAATAAAAAAAAAAGAATTTAAAACTAACACACAAGTAATTAAATTACATATACGTAACACCCTGAAAACAATAAATTCTATCCTCTCTATCCCTTACTAAGTGGTACAATATATTTTGTGTAACTGTCTTAACCTTACTAAGTGGTACAATTTATTTTGTACGTGTATTTATTGTCATAAAATGAAATATTCAGATCTGGATGGAATCTAAAATGGTAAATTCTACAAGTTTGGAATTTTATGCAGACTCACTGTCATTGATGCAATGAGACCAAATGGTGAATAAACACTGATTCAGTGAGATCAGTTGTGGAATAAACACTGATATCAATGAGATCATTTGGTGAATATACACTGATGCAATGAGATCAGTTGGTGAATATACACTGATTCAATGAGATCATTGGGTGAATATACACTGATTCAATGAGATCACTTGGTGAATATGCACTGATTCACCAAGATCAGTTGGTGAGTATACACTGACTCAATGAGATCACTTGGTGAATATGCAATGATTCACTGATATCACCAGTGAGTATACAATGACTCAGTGAGATCACTTGGTGAATATACAATGATTCAGTGAGATCAGTTGGTGAATATGCACTGATTCACTGAGATCAGTTGGTGAGTATACAATGACTCAGTGAGATCAGTTGGTGAATATACAATGATTCAATGAGATCAGTTGATGAATATACACTAATTTAATTAGATCAGTTGGTGAATATGCGCTGATTCAATGAGATTAGTTGGTGAATATGCAAATACTTGAACTATTCACGATTTTCTTAAACATGTATGTACCAATGCATGGTTATCTACAGAAAATTTAATATTAAAAATGTAATTACTTTCTGTAACATGCATCAGTTTTAGTTTGTAACTGCTTTATTGAAGCCCATAGGTGGCAAAGGCACAGTTCGTAAATTGGCCCCTGGCAAATTCCTTTACTTAAGGCTATGGTCTGACTTTTTGAGCTATTATTGTGTAATAATTAAAGATAAGGATACATTTGTGAATTTGGTCTTTCCAGCTTGTGCTGTTCTTAAAATTTATGTGGGGCATGTTAACCTCATGTAGTCACTGTGCAGTATGTAGCCAGTATAATACCAAGAGTCAGCTACTTATAGCTGTAGACACGTTGGTACAAGACAAAAAGAATATCTCAAAAACTGCCTGGATGACAACTATTTTGAATTGCATCAAGCTAATAAGTACACAATGCTTTACAAAACCCAGGAAATGGGCTTGTGTTTGCATTGTGAGCATCATGTGTTCTCAAAAATGACATTAAGACATGAAAAATTCATATATAAATTTGGGGGTGGGGTGAATCAACTTTTTATTCTATGACTTGTCAGGTCAAGTGGATGATATTCTTATGTTTGGCTTATTACACCTATCCAAAAATATGGACCTTTATGACCTCACTCTATTATTTTATTATTAATTTTGTGCATGTAACATTAAATTTGTGTACAAAAACTGTCCCTTGCACCCATAGTTTTACACCCAAATCCACACTCTCTTGCATGACCTTGAGGACACTTATGAAACATTTTCTTCACTTAACTGACTTTTTCTTTTAGTATCAGCTTACTTAAAATATGTTCAAGGTAGGTAATTATAAAATGAGAAAAAGTTGACTGACATTCTTATTTACCTCCCTTGAACTGAAGCTGGCAAAGCAATACCCCCGGGGCTTGCCCTGGTCTGGTCCAGACTTGTGGTATAGGAAGTCAAACTTAGTCAGGCTGCCATGTTTCTGCAGGATCTTCAACAGTGCAAACCTGAAAATGTACATGGACTGGGAATGGAAAGGCTCTAGGAATAAATAGCCCTTTCAAGTTAATTGGCAGGACCACAATGAATTTGATTTTGTCCAATCCTGGCAAATAAAACTTCTGTAAGAATGGGCTTTTTGAGATAATGAATATTGATGACATTCTTACGGTGGTTGGTTAATTGTGTTTAACAGTACATCAGTCTGTGATAGAATATTTTGTGTCATGACAATGGGAATAAAGTGCCTTGCTGGAGACAATACCGCATATACATACTGAAATAAAGAATAGCCATTAGCTGAACAGTTCAACATTTAACACTTTAGAGATAAAGCAGATCTCTAATTGTCCATGTCATACTTCCTGTTTTCATGACTAGTTTACCATAAATAAAATGTTACTGCTGTTATTTATATTTAATTGCAGTGTTTGCAATTACCTTTATTTAATTTTTTTTTAGTTCATTATACGCTACTGATAATGTGACATGGTATGTTGGACTTGACCTTGTCCAAAATTAATTTTCTACTTCACCTGAATCATTTTTTTAAAATTCTGTAACCAACTACTATATAGCTAAATAGTTTCCCTACCAGTGTGGTTTAACTATTAGAATTATTACTTTTGCCTGAGTCAAGAACATTGTGTTTACCACATATTAGATTCTAATTATAACTAGCTTTTAAGCATTAGGAACCTTCTAGAAGGTTATTTTTTCATTAGGTAATACTTTTTATTAGAAAATGTTAATGCTGATCTGAGATTAAGTATAGGACAATATATTCGTGTTTTTTTTAGAAATTATTAATTTGTGCATTAAGGTCTGAGCAGAATCAATTGCATTGTTGTTATGTTCAGTAGTTCATTTGGGCTGTGATAAATTTTTTCAAATTATTTATTCACTAGAAATACAAAGTACTCATCAAAAATAACATTCTTGGAAAGAGAGACTTGAATTTATAGTGAAATTTCAGATAAGGATATATTCTTGGCTTGTATTATTGTGATCCAACGAAAGACTCTTGGCACATCATCACTACAAGGGCCACCACGGGCACATCGACATTTTCAGCTTTGGTTTTATTTTGTATTTCCACTAAAGTTTATTCAGAATTTTAGTCATTAGGAATCAGGACTTGTGTCTGTAATTCTTGGTATTTAATTCGCAATACGTAAGTTCCTTTTTTACAATTTCACTTTGTATTCGAGTTTAATAAATTATTTGTTGAATTTTACAAAGCTTATTGCTTCTCACTCTTTTTTATTACTTATTTTATGGCCATCGAGTCCTAATACTGCAAACATACGAACGGTCCCTGAGGGTGAAAACATCGTTTGTGATCCGACTTACTCTGTGATTCTCGGGTCTAGGTTTCCAATCCAGAGTCTACAGTGGTCTTTTTCAACCCCTCCCGAGTCCTCTGGCAAAGGGACCGGCAGCAGACCCTGAAAGCAAAGATTACGGTTGCCATTTTATCACACTGTGTTACCTCTTCCATAAGTCAATTCACACCTATGACACTATGGCAAAATTCATTACTAGCTTAGGGGCTTGGATTGGACAATATTAACGAACACGCGCTGCATCATGGAGATTCCTGTTATGATCCTCTGTACCGGCACGTACAAACCGCGTGGCTACTCCTCGAAGGTCACCGGTATCATACGTGTTCTAGGATTACACGTACCTCATCAACATTCTCGACTTCTCGGTCGATTCTACGGACCATACCTAGAATGTAAGCCAGTAGCTGCCATTAGGACCATCTGGTCAATTAACGAAACAAACATAGACCGACGAATTTCAACCCAGATATAGCGTGAGTTATCTGTCTTCAGTTGATAGTATTATTGATCAAAAGGATCATCCTTCTGCTTTCACTCGCAGTGCTGGATTACCAAATAGGCAGAGTAGGCACCGGCCTATTGGCACCACGCCTTTTAGGGTTGGTAAAATTAAAAACGTATTAGGAGATAATTTGCGAGACCCCGAGATTTCGACTGCCTAGGGGTCTCCACAGGGTTTAATCCGGCACTGTTCACTCGAAATGAAAATCATCATAAAGTCATTGTTGGCTTGAAAAGAATTCAAATTTAAATCAAAAGAAAACACGATTCGAGGTTTAGTATAGCGTTGTCCATTTTATGAAAATATTTCAAACAAGCAACATTGTTATCTGTGACGTATATATAACTGCGGTGTGAATAAACAGAACTCATGACGCAACGAAACATTCAGAGATCCTCAGATGCTTGTTATGTTTTACATTTATACAGCTTTATCCCTGCAATATAATAATAATAATAATAATAATAATAATAATAATAATAATAATAATCAGGACTTTGTATAGCGCCTAATCTTTAGAAGCTCTAAGCGCTTTACAACATTTGACAACACTTAAAAAACATATATAATGATATGATTACAAAATTAAAAAACAAACACCACGAAAGTAGAAACAGAAAATATGCTGTAAATATTTAAGGCAAGGATACATTATTAGGTCTTTAAGTCTGTTCTTGCAGTTGAAATAGGTGAGTTTTAAGAGCGCTCTTGAATGAGATCGCTGTGTCTTTGTGTCTAAGTGCAGTGGGCAATTCGTTCCACGTTGCTGGGCCTGGTATGCAAAAGGGCGTTGTCCATATGATTTAATTTTCATAGTGGGAATAATGAGAATACGAGTGTCAGAAGAGGAGCGTAAGTATCTTGCTGGTGTGTACACATGGGTGAGGTCAGAT